>JACBAH010006500.1:0-11060 GCA_014282315.1 Neospermospora avenae | reverse complement strand
TATTAGAAGTATAGAATAACTTGAAGAATAGATAAGTCTCATAGATTGTTAACTTTTGATGATAAGGCACTTAGATTATGAACTTTCTATGATAAGGCGCTTAGATTATGAACTTTCTATGATAAGGCACTTAGTAAGATCTGAGAAATATCACTTCGAGTCCCGATAGGTTAAATCTACGTTTTGCGGGCAAATCCACTGGGACACTTTGCTATCGTGGGACACTTGCTTTCAACACCGACTATAACCGCTGTTCCTCCGTAGATTTAAGCTCACCACTCTTTTTCTGCCTACCTATTTTGGAGAACCTCCGTGAAGTCAAAGTTTCTGTCGGTCTTCTCGGCAAGTAGGGGTTTCATTGGATCCCTGATCACGTGTGGCTGCCTGGCTAGGCAGCTATAGGTGGGCGACAGTGGGGGGCGAGACGTTATTTAATATAAATTAAGTAAAGGCTTCCTAGTGTAGTAGTTCCCCCCTCCCAATGAGGATTTGTTCCCGGCGCTAGTGGCAAGGCCTGTGTGGGTAGCTTCTAGCGGTGTCTATCCAATTAAATTTCTCATTTTAGCCCCAAGTAGAGTCTCGAACCTTCTATAGATACCTTTACTTTATATAAAAGACCAGATTTTGGCACGTGCTCGAGGCTCTACTAGGGTGAAAAACCACTCAGAGCTTTAGAAGCAGGGCTTCAGCCCACAAAAGTTCGAACTAACAAATATTCAAGGGGGAGATACCAGTAGTAAAAGAAACTTTAACAGCTCGTACGAAAGGAGGTTTCAGGTGGGTCTCGCCCACCGTTATTGATTGTCGGGTTTATCGATCTAGAACGACATCGAATTCTTCAAGTTTTCCTATAAATTTCCCTAGAGACTAAGGAATCATACTTGGGGATGGGCGAGACCCACCTGAAGCCCCCTTTCGTACAGTAGTATTATATAAAGTTCATGGAGATTCAAAGTAAATACAATTTAGTATGGCCACAGCCAAACCGCCATGGTCAAATAGCTAAATCGCCATACGCTAGCTAGGCGAGCTGAAAGTGCATTGTGCATTTATCACCACTAAGATTTGTATATATAACTATGCACAGTGCATTACAGGCTTACCACAATTATGCTAGTTCATCCAAATCTTCTTCAAACTCCGCATCCTTGGTGTATGCCTCTCTTGTTGTTTGAAAGTATACCCGTAAGCTTTAGTATACGTCTAGCAAGCTGCAAATCCAGTAGTAATACCACTATAAGTTGCTATGGGAGGCGCAGGGCCGCATGCTTGAGGATCAGAAGTCATAGCAGAAGTAGTAGGAGTAGTAAGAGTATAGTAGAAGTCTCTAAACAAGTTCAACTTTGACTCGATAATAATCCTAAGCCTCAGGGGTAATTAGGTTATTATGAAATTTTAATTCTGCATAAATGGCCTATGCCCTCTAGTACAAATTTGTATAGGGGGGCGTGTCCCCTAGATGCACACGCCAAGTTACTAGAATTTTAGCGTATGGCGGTATAGCTATTTAACCATGGCGGTTTAGCTGTGGCCTTTAGCTTTTTTGACTTTAAAAACATTTTCTAAGCCTCCTAAGATCAACTTTCTATCACTTCTTCTCGGTATATAATGTTTCCGATAAGGGGGGGCACACTGAAAAGCTAGTCTTAAGGCAGACAGACCTCCGATTCCCTAACTAGGTCTCTTGGAATATAAATATCTATACAGCCCCATGATGCAACACAACTATCTTTTAAACTCTCATTAGAAATATACAACTCTCAATCAACTTCACTATGAAACTCGCATTTCTATTGATTTTGCCTCTTTGGCAGGTTTCGGCTCTCAACGGCCTTGCTTGCATCATGGGATGCGCCGGTGTAAGTGAAACTCGTTACCCTAATATATATACTATATCTCTTACGGTCTTATAGACTTGTGTTACATATATTGATGGCAGCTCCTGGTGTCGTACTGTGGACAAGGGAACGAACGTTGATTTCCCTTGTGGCTCCCAATGTAGAGTAATCAAGGGTGTTAAGTATTGCGGACCTTCGAAGGTACGTCTTTAGTAATAATAATGTCATTACAAATATACTAATCAAACCAGTGCCAGGGAACTAATGGCGCATGTACTGCATATAGTCGTTCTTCAACCGACTGTCCATATATCTGATAGTAGAAGGATAGTAATGAGCCGTATAATACGGCTCGTGATTCTTAATCCTAAGCTGTTGGTCTTGTCATCACCGGCTTCTTGGATTATCTTCGCTTGGTGGAAAATTTATCATGTTAAAGAAATTGTCTTCTTGAGTTGAATGAGTGACAGCACGAAAACACGCATACCACTTTCAGGTTCAACTTTTTTCAATTTTCACCAGAAGTATTTGGGAGCACGATATGAACGAGAACCAAAACTGCGGCGAAGAATCAACTAAAATTCGGTAATTCGAGGGAGGTCGCCTTCAACAGTCGCATTCTGAAGTTCCCAACCACCGCATGCATGTTTGATGGGTGGTCAGGCAGTCTATGCGACGGCTGCATGTCTCAATTAGGCGAGGTACATACTCGGTGTGCTCATTTACTATATCCTGAGTCTTGCGGTCCGGCAAGGTGCAGTACCTGCCTAATTGAATGCATGGTGGCTTTGCTTCATCTCGTAACTCACGAGTGACACCTCGTCAGCACAATTTATCCGGTCAGCTTCAAGCCATTCTTGTCTTTGCTGCTTTGCATGCATAATCTTCCATACATTATATAAGGATGAGAGCTCAGGGCATTCATTTTGAGCCATCCCTAGATCAATTGCATTTCCAGCGAGTCCTTCTCAATCATGAGCGCGAATCAATGTGGCAGGCATCCTTTCGGCATCTTAGGAAGGCCTTTGATGTAAGAGTCACTATATGAAACCCAAACCTTTGCAGAAAAGACTGATGCTGTATCAATAGCTACGAGACATTCTCAGTCTGCGATGTACGTTCCCAGGGCGCCAATGGCATTTTTGCAGCAATGACAACATGCTGCGCGCCAGATTCTGCAATTAGGAGTTATCAATGCTGGTACTATTGCGCAGTTGAAGAACCCGCTTTCCCGACCTGGCTCAGCTGTGTCGCAAACGCCATCAATACCACTGAAGGCGCGTACTGTCAACGTGCGGACCAGTCTCCCGTGTCGACTGCGACTTCTTTCCCGATATCGCATCAACCACCTGTCTCTCCAGTTCCACAACCACCTTTTCCGGTCTTCACGACTACTGCGACGACGACTCAAGCAATCGAGGCTTCTTTATTAGTGGCGCCGACTACCCAGTTGCCAGACCTGCTCCCGAGATCGACTTCGACGCTGGCGGCTGTGAATTCGAACACGTCGATCAATGGCACAGCGCCGCCAGTAGAAGTCACGGGCGATGCACCAACCAATATGAGCACTTTGAAATGGTCCATGGGAGGTGGATTGTGTGCATTCCTGGCTTTTTCTGTGCTCGCGCTATAAGAGACTCACTTCGACCGACCGAGACCAGTCCCATTCGTCTCGGGCTATGTAAACATTTCCCTAGAGATTGTCACTATACCAAAGTCATCGAAGAAGCATATGACATTGAACAATTGATTCTCTAATGTTCTGTAATATCTTAGTGACATTGAATGATAGACTACATATTTTCTGTTGACTTTAGTATCGTGAAAAGGTGTCGCTTCGCCCGTCAAGAATTGCATCCGTCTCGGACTGGGGCTATCATAAGTCGAAGAATCCGTGTGATAACATTCTCGTAAGGTCTGTGCAGACCTTTGGTAGCGTTAGGTCCAAAGGTGAATACAACTGGATATACTAATCCAAATAATAAATCATTCGGCAACAGTCTTCTAAGAAGTAACCGCGACAGCCTTAATGCAGATATGGTGTGCAGTACAGGTGGTCACTCCACTAAATCTTTAGGACTACTAGGGTACAGTACAGCAACACACATGTCCCTGATGAGCCTTCAAGGCGAAAGTCTTTGACCGGTTGACACCATCAAATTCTAGGATTCTTGCTTCTCATCAGTTTTTTATACACACCAACAACTCTTCTTGTGTTCATCCCATTTGAAATAACCCTAACCCATCGAAGCCAGCTGAGGCTATACGTGTCAAAAGCAAACAATTATTTTCATTCCGCCGATCTAAACTAGTACGTCGTATAATGGGCAAGAGTTCCCATGAAAACATTGTTAATGGGCGCGTACCCTTGACCTTGTACTATATATTCGCTCGCCACAGCATCAGTACCATCGAAGGGGACGGTCCACGTATACCTGTACCCACTCTGAAACTGAGGCGCCACGGCAATAGGGGACCACGACCAATCCGCATTTCGTTTGCTGTGATCGTTCCAAGTGCCGGTATATTTGTATAGAGCCGAATAGAAGTCGTTGCCTTCGACGAGATAGTTCACGACCTCGACAAATGCGGTACCTTGGGAGTTCACGCCTGGCTTGTCGATGGGCCACCCATGGTACTCAAAATCATCCTGGTGGATGCCTATAAATAGACGTACGAAAGCGTAAGGGACCAGGACGTCAGCAGTGTACGTGACGGTATTGCCATTTTGTGTGAAGCCCGTATTGGTGATTGAACCATTAGCTGGTAGGGGATTCGTGCTCGTCGAGATGAACCGGGAAGCACCTCCACTGTTCGAAACCAAAACCGTTCGAACTTCTAAAGCGATATGAGAAGACCCGGGATCGAGCATGCCGACTGTGGCTCGAGTCATTGAGGCAGGAAGTTCTAGTACTTGCAAACCGTTGCGATATACCGCGTAGCCAAGGGCGTTCTTCACAGGTGACCAGGTGAGGGTGACGGAAGTGTAATCCGAAGCGGAAATTACTGCGTCATTTGGAAGACCAGAAACGTAAGAGCCAGCAACTCTAGCTGGGTCGTTAATAGGAGGCTTGCCACCCGCTATAGCGTTGATAGCTGTTTGCATGTAGGCATCGTTTGGCAAAGTATCGTAAGGACTCGGATTATCGTTATCAGTGATTTCTACTAAACCCGCATGACGGCTTAATGTAAGAGCAGAAATATGCGCAACTTGATCTTGAGGTACTCTATAAATGATATGCCAAATCTTGCGAGGGTCGGTTGGCGTCCAGTCGTTCGGTACGAAAGAGGTTGTATATGTCTCGTAGCTACTCTCAAACGTCAAAAGCGTATCTATAGTATTTTCGAAGCATTGAGCTATTAGTGATCCGGGATTGAGTACTGTGAAGGCGCCGGGGTGCTTGCGTTTCGTGTAGTTGTTAATGTATATATATAGATTCGTATAAATGTTATCAGGACCGTATTCTGGCTATCCCTTATCAAAGAAGATACCGCCGAGATTAGTACTATATAGCTCGAACCACTTATCAATATCCTGCTCGATTTGCGACGCCCAATCTGCCAGGTTGTGCGATCCTAGTCGAGTTGTGAATTGCTGTTTACTCACGCCAAGATAACCAGTCCGGACGTAACCGATGATCCTTTTCCCTTGACTTGCTTGGTCAATTACTGACTTCCAACTATTATCGACGACGTAATCGGGACCGTTAAGGACGTTCGCAACTAACACGCTGACCTTGTTAGAGTCATACGCGAGAAGTCGCTGCTACGAGGCTGGGTCGCCGAGTGGATTGATATTCGACGCGAAGGCGATTTGTTGGCCCATGTCACTAGTTGGTATTGAGGTTAGTGGTTTGTAGAGGCAGGTGTCCATTTCTTGCTGTTCTGAAATCGCGGCGAATCCATTACGTTGCGAGTTCCGATCAACCATGTGATAGATGACCAGATTAGCGATCAGCTCATGCAAGAGAATTTGAGGATGAAAGACTCGTCCGTAACTGTCCACAATGTTAATGTTTATAAAGAGCACTCGAGCAGCTTTTGAAAGGATCATACCCGTCAGGTAGCATATTCGGAACTTCGATTTCGTCGTCAGAATTGGCTGACTGGGTGGACACCGACGTGAGTTTCTTTGGCGCATACTCAACGAGATCCTGATTGGTGAGCTTCGCCTCTGGGTCCAAGAGCAGAGTGAGTTCCGCAAATTGACTGAGTTGTCCTACGAAGGTTCCGGATTGAACACCGTTGGAATCTCGTTTCCAAGGACTTGGTCCTTTGGGATCCCAGGTGTTCATTTCGTAGAACATCAAGCCTCGTCTTGGAAAGCCATTAATAAGTTGTAGTTCTGAATGAGTTTGGCGACATACCTTGAGTTGCTCTCCGTCGTTGCTTCATTGACGCCAGCTTCGCAGAATCGCCCGTTGAAATAGCCAACGTATTCATCACAGTCCACGAACTGGACATTGGCACCAGCTCTTTCCACTGCAGCCGCCTTGAAATAGTGTTAGTCGGCTCTTCTATAGAAACGCCACACATACGAGTTTTGAATTGACGGCATCGACAAGCTCGTTCATTATCCTCCGATGAGACGAGCTGAGTCTCTGATCAGGCTGGAAGAAGTTGTACAATTTCTATGAGAAGATCAGTCAAGTGGGGATAAATCGATTCACGAAATCTCTCACGTGTATCCATGTGGACCAGCTGACGCTATCACAGTCTAACGTTAAGTCCTCTGCCCAAAATTTGGCATATCTGTAATATCGTCAGCGAGTAATGGAATTACAGAACGTGAAAGAGACCCTGTGTAATATATCATGCCCCTGTCACTGAAAATGAGTCGGCTTCATTCTGTTCGTTTGGAGTCAAGATTCGCTACTAACTCTGTTTCGGGCAATCCGAGCCTTTGCTTCGTAGCTTTGAGGAGCGCATCCAAGTTGTTGCTGAAGGTAGGACTGTCAATTAACTGCCGCGAGACAGCCAACTGGCCCTCGCAGCCGAGACCAGCTGCATCGAAATCGAAATCCTTTGCCCACGCGTAGTTTTTATCATACTCGACTGCAAGCTTTGCCACAGCGACTTGCTCTGGGTTGAGAACAGACCACTGGTAGACACATTGATTCAGAATATCTGTCAGCCCAATGTCATTGCCACCTGAGATATGTTAGCTTGGAGACTCATTTTCTTGAATAGCAAAGCTCGTACCAGCTGAAAGCAAGATAACTTGTTGACTGGGATTTAACAAAGGGATTTGTTTTTGGATAACGTCGGCTATGACTGCACCAGAACAAGACTAGAACTGAAAAGTTCTAGATTCTGGGTTCCCCAGCCGTTGGTCAGTGTTGATGATATAGGGATACGCTTGATCATAACGGCTACACCTCCAATCTGGCATGAATGGGTTAGTAACTTGCCACACTTGGATTGATGTAGATATTACCAGATTGACCGCCGTTTTCTGAATGAAGCCCGAGGCGACCACCAGCGCCAATTCCAGCTGAGTATGAATCACCAATGGCGGCAAGTCTGGTGATAAAGGAGAGATCAGACGGGTCGAAAATGTCATCGGTCTGTCTTGACGTCAACAAGCTTGAGTCGAAACTTGTATTGCTTCCTACACTTCGATATGCTGGAAAGCTTGATGAAGATGGAACTGCACCGATGGGTCGCAGGAGCACCAGTGAATAGAAACTGCACCAGAGAGAAAACCACATGGTGAGCAACTCTTGTGTAGAGTGTGGTGTACAGCTTTTCGTGAGAATGGAGTGCAAAAATTGGGGAGCTTCGCCAAATGGGTACTTTGGGGTATTTCACCTCTTAAGTGCTTCAGTGCAATAGGCTTACTGCTCAACATATATCAAGTGTGTCGAAGATGAAGTGGGCAGAAAGGCGGGCCTCAAAGATCGAAAGACGATGTGGGGTTTAGTTCTTTTGACTTGCGACTTGCGATACTCCTGAGCTTCCTATCGCAGAAATTTTGCGCTCATATTGGGTCGCATACATCGAACAACTGTTCGTGTCCCGCTTTCCCTAATGGTTTGTATCTACTTTCACTCAAGCTCCGTAGGCGCTTAGTAGTCTACCGTCCGGAGCCTCTTGGCGATCCACTTCTCCATGTGGTTCATATGCTCCTCGGATTAGATTCCAAATCTATCTAGTGGTGATGCATGCGGAAAATCTTCATGTGTGATCCTCGGAGTGCAGAAAAGGACTGACCCCTTAAAATCATACGATGATCCATCTGCTCTAGGTTTCTTCTTACCTTTCAGAGCAAAGTCAGGTCTGCCAAGAGGCACAGAATTCTGCAAGTCAAGATAGAATGCAGCAGTCTCCAGAGAAGTTTCTCAACCCACATCTGATCCTTGATCGCTTCTGAAAACTGCAGGTACGCACCCGATGCTCAGAGTTGAGTCCAGGCCTTTCTTCGATCACGGATAAATATTGCCTCATCCAGGAGTAAGGCTGTTTCTCTTTTGCTTCTTACGATTTGTCCTCAGATTACTCACTTTGAAATGAAGTTGAGCTGCAAGATTCACAGTCACGGTTAAACAGACCCGAGGGGTCGAACTCAACAACTTGTAGCAGATGCGGCCGCAACTTGACGGAACAGTGCCGGTGTTAGAAAGGAGATCCCGCATCTAAGAAAACCATTTTTAAAAATTATAACGCGCTGCGCATGGGCGGTCTGGTCCGTTAATGGACCGAACCTAATGTTGAACCATTTCAAGGTTGTTTTTTTATACGCTTAAATCTCGGGCTTCTAAGCGAGACGCTGGGGGGAGGCGGGTTCAAGCAGTCAAGACGTTCGATGCAGCACTGTGACAAAAATTGATCTGAAAACAGACTAATCTGAATTCATTTTCATTGCAAGATTGTTAGGCCGAGCCCCGAGGGACATGCATTTGATTCTCGTCTCGCGGGTCTACCCACCGGGCAAGCACTCACGTATTACAGTAGAAACTCGATATAAGGATATTCGACCTAAAGATAACCTCACAAATATCCTGCCGCGCTCGGGACGGATTTTTTGACTGTACAAAGGTTTGGCAGACAGCCACTGAATTACGTCTAGTGGCTTGGTACTCTGGAGCAGCAAACAAGCACGGCCAAGCAGTTTAAGCAATATGAAGCCGTATCAAGCCTGTGTGTCAAGCTGTGCCAAGCAAAGCCAAGGGAATAGTCACAGCCTAGGCCAACATCGCATCGACTACAATGTTGCCAAACCAGCAGGATCGACACCATCGCAGACATCGAATAAGGACGTTCGCACTGTTATTTTCACCAGCCATCTGAGCTTCAGCCAAGATGTCAGTGCCTTTAGCGACAGTCAACTGGTCCAAATGGGTTTCGATGCCTATGAAGAAATGTTGATTGAGCTGGGCGCTTACGGGTTTTCACTATACGCCAAACCTTCTGTTATGACCGTCTTTGCCATCGGGCAGGAAATCTTCCTGGCAACCTCTCAGAAAGGCATGGGCTCGTTCATCAACAGGTTCCCAGACTCACCAGTTAAAAAGAGTCTGGCTTTGTGCCAGGCTATCTATTCAGATGGCACCAAGGGCCATATGAACAAATCAAATTGTGGGGAGATGATGGCAGCGCATTCTTATTTTCGCTCTCACCCTACGGCTACCACTATGAAAGGCCTTGGTGGAAGGACAGTCACTGTAGAGAAGGCACCCGGTCTTAAGATCAAAGCTCCCTGTGGGACTACGAAAGAGGTGAGTAGTTCGTAGGATGGACTGAGAAATACTTGCTAACTGAGTTAGGAAAAATGGGGTTGTAACCTTTTTGTCCAGGACCAAGGCCTGAGAGAGATTCCAACGGATACTACAGCAGCACCTTATCAGTTGAATGGTGTAGCAGGAGTGGTAGTCATTAATCAGATCTCACTCTGTACCTGATGAAAAAGTTTGGAGACGAGATTTGTGTTGTGGTGGAGGATACTTGGAAAACCTTACAAAGCCGGTTTCAGAATGAATTTACACAGAGACAAGAAATTGTGTAATCGTTGCTTGAAGAATGGAGTATGTTCTAGTACCATATTAAATACATATCGAGTCTCAAAAGTTCCGTTTTGGCAGAGCAACCACTGCATGCCATCGGCTTCGGGCCATGGAACTACTGAAATAGAGCTAGTTCACGAGATGAACTGAGCATCTACTTTCCAATCTGATGCCCTCTTTTATACCCCCATAACTCCGAATTCCAAACCGTACTGCTGGCACATCTGTGACAGCTCTTCTTTCATGGCAGGATCCCACTCTTTGATCCTCTGCTTCAGAACGAGTTGTTTCAGGACTAGATTTGTCTTTGCACATTTAAGATTTCTCAACCTATATTCAAAAACAGTTTAATTAGCGTTGAATGCATCTTGGATGTTTGGGGTTAGGCTGACGGAATTCTTGAAATTATCTGGAGACATTCGAAAAGGGGAAACCTGGCTGCCCTAACACATACCATCGCTCTATAGCAGAGGAGACCACCGTATCCTTCCATTCAGATTCCCAGGGCCATTCAAGAAGTGTGTCATCCGTTATGGTCAGACTTTCGAGGTTCCGAGGGATCATATCGTCCGGGATAGCGTGGGCTCCATCCAAGTTACCAGTCAAGAACGGCAACGGAATTTGGAGAGTTTTCAGACGGCCCAGTTGCAAAAAGCCTTTCAATGTTCCTTGAAAGTCGAGGAAATCCCATTCGCGATCTTCTTCGAAGGAACACTTGCCAGTGATAACCAGCTTCTCAAGTGTTTGGCGTACATGCCCCAGAGCGTGACCAATGTCCTCGAGGCTGACCCATACTGAGCCTTCTTCCGTTCTCCCTTGATCAACGCCCGACCGGTAGTACCAGTTGTACTGAAGTTTCTTGAGCGCTGGAGTTTTCGAGAGCAGGTGACCGAGGTCCTTCAGTTCGATGGCGGTCAATTGGAGTATTGTCAGCACTGAAGAGGTGGGTGCTTGCATCGTCCATTCTCCCCAGTACATTGGCATAGATGAAACCAGCGAGAACTCTTGAACTACTGGTAAGTAGAAGAAAGGCAATAAGTCGGTAGATACAAGTTGGTGCAAGCCCAGGCCCCGCCTAGCACTTTGTGAACGTCTGTCTAGAGAGTTCTTTCTCTTTTACCAAAAAGACAACCTAAAAAACGCTTAGTTTTTAGTTGGAGTCGTCAGGAGACTTATTACCTATACAAGCATTTATTCTTAGGTTTTTCCTATACTTATC
>JACBAH010006499.1:0-11026 GCA_014282315.1 Neospermospora avenae | reverse complement strand
GTATAAACTTTCGTAAGTTTTAACGTTTATTCAGGGGGGGAGGGATAGTATAATCGTCAAGCGGTTGCTATTCTTGGCTAGCAGTAGCTGACGGCTAGCTTTAAGAAGTCAAGCGGCTACTTGATACTGTTAGACCGTCAACGGAGGGGGGAAGATAGTAGATAGATATTCTAATGGCTGGTTATAAGACTTATCGACCTACGCTAGCTTTGTGATAAGTTATTATATCAGAATACTGACTCGGAGGAACTTCAACCTCCCTACCCAGTGCTGACTCGAGTGGGTCGAGATTTCGAACATATGAATTTCTGCTTACGTGGTGTTTCAGACATCCATCATGATGCTTGAGTGTGAAGTTTCCATGATAGGGAATCACAGTTATAAAGATCGGGGGTAAGGTACACTATATTAGCAGATTAATCTCTGAAAAGCTACGCTGTGAGGGCCCCCCGACATCTCTATGAATCTCTGCAACACCCAGTCTGGCACATTAGCCTCTGCATAACCTGACTCCTGATATTGAGATGCCCTAAAGTTTATCTAAATCTTAGTTTCCTAGAATGTTCTAATAAAGGCACTCGGTTTCTTCGTGGGATTGAACCTACCGGAGTCCTTGTTTACAGGCCCAAATTCACCAATAATATCCTACGTACAAGGGCTCTGGTAGGTTTAGTCCTACAAAGAAACTAAGTACACGGGACGATTCTTAGGTCAAAACTAGTCAATTTTGAGAACTCTCAAAGAATCCTTATCCCTGGCCGCGAAGTACAGTTCGAGCTGCCAGTGTCTTACCCAGATTGATGAAGGTTTATCGTAGAGAATAATCCACAAATCGTAGTTCTTTGAAAAGTGTTTATGCTTAAAGCTAGTAAAGATAATACTATCCCCCCCCTGAATAAACGTTAAAATTTACGCTGTAGTAAGGGCCTAAATTTTAACGTTTATTCACGGGGGGGGGATACTTAGTACTATGGGTAATTATTCCACAAGTAGAGTCTGTGCGTACTTCTACGAGTTTCTGTCGATAAGGCTCTAAGCAAGGGGGTCCAACTAATGATAAAAGTAATACTACCTTGAAGTATATAGTAAACTGGGGGGAATTATCACAAAGCATCTCGAGTGCACGTCCTAGAATTGTGGATTAATTACCCATAGTACGAAGTAGTAGGTACCTTTAGACCGTTGAATCCTTGATGGACTCCGAGGGGAGAGGATTGTCTTAGTTCCCACAGCTAAATGGGTGAGATTCCTACCAAGGTCTCCGAGGATAAGATACATGCAACGCGTACTCGTATCTGGGGTTGATGACCCCTTGCCTGTAGAGTAGTTCTAGCAGGTTCTCGCCGCAATACGACTTATTATGATTAAAATATTGTGCGTTAGACTTTGCTGCGACTCACTGTGATGGAGTATGAGTAATGCCTTCCCAATAGACTTCCTTGTGCATCCTTCCCAGCCCTTCCTACCAAGAGAGCAACACTAGGAGCTATGTGAAGAGGAGACAAGGATTTGAGAAAGTTATCCGGTCGAGAGTATGTAATGCTAAAATCGAGATTTGACATATTCAAGTGAGCTATCACACGGACATGGAGATAAATTCTTGTCCAGATTTGAGTTTGGAGCATACGATGGTACAGCGGGTAGGTATTATCATAGTACTAGCAGGGGGTTATTTAGCTAAGCCTATGCGGGTAGGTAGTATTATTTACCTTACCTATGTTTTTAGCCTTCTACCTTCTTACTATAGCTATAGTAGGTAATTTCCACTTGAATATATTCCTACAATATTACCCTTTCAGACTAAGCTTTAACCCCCTGCTTAGTGCTATAACAATACTTCACCGCTATACCTCCGTAGACCGTCGACAAAACATCCAGCACGTTACAATCAACAATGTAGAGGGTCGATACTTGATATAGACTTTAATGTTTTGAAATATTCAAGGTCCAATATCGGCGATTCCCATATTAGGCCTGTCGGTGTTTTATGTTATGACCATTCTTTTATATAAAACAAATTCTAGCCCTCCCGGTGACGCATTTTCATCTTCAACAGTGCCCTTTATGATCATCTGTTCATTCACTGTTCATTTCTCCCAACTCATCTGCGCTGTGTTTGCAAGTCATTAAGTTGACCGCCGATGTCTCTATTCCACTCCAATCCTACGAACCATGGGCCCCTCAGCAATCAGTCTGCCGAATGGCAACAACCACCAAAGTAACGTCAATGAAGCTATCGTCACTGAAGCATCCTTTACCAATGGTCACCTGGCGACGGACACCAGTAAGCCCTCAATCAGTACAGAGTCTCGTGAGCCTGTACCCATAGCTATTTGTGGCTTAGCATGCCGTCTACCTGGCGGGTTGGAAGACCCCAACTCCTTCTGGGATTTCTTAATCGAAAAGCGTGAAGCCATCTGCAAGGTTCCGGCCGACAGATTCAACATCGACGCATTCCACTCTACCGTCAAGGGTAATCCCGGAACAGTGGCTATGTCCAATGGCTACTTCCTACAAGGCGATCTCAAGCAGTTCGACCCTTCATTGTTCTCCATGTCCCGGCGGGAGATTGAGCGAATGGATCCCCAGCACCGATTACTCCTCGAAGTGACACGGGAGTGCTTCGAGTCAGCAGGCGAGAAGGATTGGCGAGGAACTAAGACAGGCTGTTATGTTGGCACCTTTGGTCAGGACTGGGGTGACATCCAGAGCGCAGATAGGTGGACGAGTGGGCTTTATAACGTGACAGGACAAGGAGACTTCCTGTTGTCGAACCGAATTTCCTATGAGTATGATCTCAAAGGGCCCAGGTAAGTACGATCATGGGAGCTGAGAATTTCCGCCTCTGATTAATCCCTGACTAACTCATGTCAGCTTCACGGTGAAAACAGCATGCTCATCATCACTGATAGCATTGCACTTGGCGTGCGTCGCCCTGAAGAACGGCGAGTGTGATGCTGCCCTCGTGGGCGGTTCCAATCTGATCATGGCGCCGGCTATGTCCATTGTCATGACAGACCAAGGAATTGTGTCTCCAGACGGCCGTTGCAAGACCTTCGACGCTTCGGCCAACGGTTATGGTCGTGGTGAAGCTGTAAGCGCCATCTACCTTAAGCGATTAGACGATGCTCTCCGTGACGGCAGTCCAATTCGAGCCGTCATCAGGAATACTGGGGCCAACTGCGATGGCAAGAGTGCATCTTTGGCCTCGCCCAGCTCAGAAGCTCACGAAGCCTTGATTAGGGCTACCTACTTGACCAGTGGCTTGGAGCCTAGCGAAGCAGACGTACCTTTTGTTGAGTGCCATGGCACTGGCACCGCCGTCGGCGATCCTCTAGAGGCCACAGCCATCGCTAATGTGTTTGGACAAAAGAAGACATATATTGGCAGTGTGAAGCCTAACGTCGGGCACAGCGAAGGTGCCAGTGGTCTCACCAGTATGATCAAGTGTATCATGGCATTAGAGAACAAGACCATCCCTCCCAATATCAACTATTCCAAGCCAAACCCGAAAATCCCTTTTGCTACCACACAGCTGGTAGTTCCTGTTGAGCCTGTTCCATGGCCGATTGGTCGGGCAGAGAGAATCTCGTTAAATTCTTTCGGCATGGGAGGTGCAAACGCCCATGTCATATTGGAGAGTGCCGGGACTTGGACCGCGGATCCGGGGTACGAGATTGGGAATGGAGTTATTAAAAGCCAGGCTAATGGTCATGCAAATGGTCGTACACATGGTCATACGAATGGTCACTCCAATGGTCACTCCAATGGCACTCCAGCATCCAGCAAAGATACATCCCAACTCCTTGTTCTTTCAGCCAACAAGGCCGAATCCCTCGACGCAATGATACTTGAATACCAGAAGTATCTCACTTCCCATCCGCAATCCCTCATGAATATGGCATACACTCTCGCCCACCACCGCGAACAGATGCGTTACAAAGCGTACGCGGTAGTCCACCCTGCCCGAGAAGCCGTCTTCACAAAGACAGCCGCAAACGCACCTAAGATGAGCAAAATCACCTTCGTCTTTACTGGTCAGGGAGCACAGTGGGCACAGATGGGTAAGGAGCTCGTTGAGACTTTCCCCGTGGTACGCTCTGTTGTCCAACAAATGGATATGGCACTTGAGATGATTTGTGGTCCTCGGAAGTGGAGGATCATGGACGAGCTCTTGAGACCTGCCGGCGATGTGAACCTGATGGATAATGCCGAGTTCTCACAACCACTCTGCACCGCTTTGCAAATCGCGTTGATTACTCTCTGGCGCGAGTTGGGTGTAGTTCCCGACAGCGTGGTGGGACATTCCAGCGGTGAGATCGCGGCCGCATACGTTGCTGGTAGCATTAGTGTCGAGGATGCTATCCTCATCGCTTACAAGCGAGGCCAAGTGATGGCATTTGGGCAAAGGAGTGGTGGTATGGCAGCGGTCGGCATGGGAGCTGCGGAGGTGGAGCCACTCCTCCCCGAGGGTGTTGTTGTCGCTTGTGAGAATAGCAATAAAAGCACTACTGTCTCGGGAGACCGGGAGGCTGTCATTGCCTTTGTTCACAGCTTCAAGGCAAAACACCCCGACGTGTTCGTGCGGATGCTACGAGTGGAGCAAGCATATCATTCACATCACATGAAAGTCCTTGGACAGCAGTACCAGGACTCCATCGCACCGCATATACACGTGAGCCGACCCAAAATTGCCTTTTTCTCCTCGGTTACGGGTGCCAGGATCTGCGAGAAGGTGGCACTTGATGCTTCCTATTGGAGACGCAACCTTGAGTCGAGGGTTCGATTCTCCGCCGCGACAAAGAACCTGCTCGCCGATATGGGTACCGAAAACCGGCTCTTCTTGGAAGTTGGACCTCACAGTGCTTTGGCGGGGCCTTTAAGACAGATTTTCCAAGATGCCGGAGTGACTCCGGGCTATGTGTCTTCGATCTCACGAGGGGAAGACTCCAGGCAAGCTTTCTTCCAAGCTGTCGGGCAGCTATGGTCTTCCCGCTTGTTGACAAAGCTTGGGACAATTTGTGAGCCAGGCCAGCTATTGGTGGATCTTCCACACTACCAATGGCACCATACCGAGCAGTACTGGGAAGAATCAAGAGTTGCCCAGAACTGGCGTCTCCGCAAGTATCTTCCACATGATCTCCTTGGAACCCCAATTCTCGAATCCCACCAGTTCCAGCCAACGTGGCGGCGAATACTCCATCTCGAGAATGTAGAGTGGCTCCGTGGCCATCAAGTGAACAGCGATATTGTGTTCCCTGCCGCAGGATACATAGCCATGGCAGGTGAAGCTATCCGAGAGCTGACTGGCGCGAATGATTACTGCCTGCGTGATGTCAATATCAGTCAAGCCATGCTGGTGGACGAATCTAGACCAATAGAGATCATGACCGTTCTCCGTAAAGAACGCCTGACAGACTCCCTTGAAGGAGACTTTTACGAGTTTGACATCTCGTCCTTCAACGGCAAGACCTGGATCAAGCACTGTTGGGGGAAAGCCAAACCTGGGAAGCCCATCGACCTTCCTGAGGCTGTAACTATACCCGATCTCCCACGCGTCGTAGAAGAGAACCGCTTTTACAAGTCCATGCTGAAGATGGGCTTGAACTATAGCGGTGCATTCCGGCGCTTGACGAATATCAAGGCCGATCCTGTCAGTAACAAGGCCGTGGCTACCATCCCATCTGGCGTTCCCGTGAGCGTATCAGAGAGCTTCTACACGCTGCATCCATCGACGGTCGACCTCATATTCCAGGCTCTGATCGTTGCAGCTGTTCGAGGCCAGGCCAGAATGTTGACTGATTTGTCGCTCCCTACTTTCGTAAGCGAGATCTACGTCGGAGGTGCTGGTGGTGGAGAGAAGACCGACCTTCAAGTCGTATCTGATACTCTAGAGACTGCCGGGAACACATTCCTTGGACATGCGGTAGGCGTGTCAGACGGTCAAGTCATTTTCCGGCTCCAGGGCTTACAAACATCTCGTTTCGATACCGGCGAGGAGCGCGAGAAAGACCCCCATGCCGCTGTGCAGCTTGACTGGAAGCCGCATTTTGACTTCATCGATCCAGGAAAGCTGATCGTGCCAAAGTGCAACTACGAAGATCTTGTCGTGATCTTGGAGAAATTCATGTATCTTTCCGTTCTTGAGGCGCTTGAGAGTGTCGAGGGTGTGCGTAGAACTCAAGACCACTTGGAAAAGCTTCACCAGTGGATGAAGATGTTCGTATCAGACGCGAAGGCGGGCAAGAACCAGCTACTTTCAGAGGCCTCGGAGCAAGCGGCACTGCCATACAAGGAACGTCGACAGCTGATCGAGTCCATATACGCCGATCTTGTCAAGACACCTGCCGAGTATGCTGCCGTTGCCATCAATCGGAATCGCCTTGCCCTCAAGGAGGTCTTTGAAGGATCAGTAGAACCACTTGATATCCTCATGGAGGACCAGGCTTTGCACAAGATGTATGAATTCTTGTCTTTCTGGGACTACGACGCATACTTCAAACTCATGGCCCATACGACGCCAAATCTCCGAATTCTTGAAATTGGTGCTGGAACCGGTGGAACCACTGCTGCGGTCCTCCCAACTCTGAAGACTGAATATGGCGAGCGACTGTATGCGAAGTACACATACACGGACGTGTCAGCTGGGTTTTTCAACAAAGCTGCAGAGAAATTCTCTGGCTACGACGCGATTGAGTATAGGACACTTGACATCACCAAAGATCCGCTGCCTCAAGGATTCGAGTCCGAGGGTTACGACCTCATCATTGCCGCTAACGTTCTTCACGCTACTCCTTGTCTCCGGGAAACCCTGCGCAATGCCAGAAAGCTACTACATCCCAAAGGTCAGATCTTCATCCAGGAATTGGCACCCGTTACAAGGTGGTTCAATTTCATCGTTGGCACTTTGCCCGGATGGTGGCTCGGAGAGGCAGATAACCGGCCTTGGGAACCCTATGTTTCGGCCGAGCGTTGGGACGAAGAGCTCAAAGCAGCCGGGTTCACGGGAGTAGATGCTGTCGCTTATGACCACAATGAGCCTTACCAAATGAATGCGAACATAATATCCTCTAATGGAGAGCGATTTCCTCCAGCTCCCAAGGGTCTGACAATACTTCATGCCGGCGACGTCACTGCTCTGCAGAAAGATTGTGCATCGGCGTTCGTAGAGAAGGGCGTCCAGGTTGAATGGCACGACCTCCTCTCCAGTTCGCTGGATAACCTGCCCAAGAGCCAGAGTATTCTCTCCGTGATCGATCTGGCTGCCCCTTTCCTCGACAACATGTCTTCTTCAGATTTTGAGGCACTTATGGCACTGATCAGGCACCTGGAAGCCAAAGACTGTCTATTGTGGCTAACACATGCCGCACAACTTGATTGCAAAGACCCGCGCTTTGCTAAAATCATTGGTCTTGCACGTAATGTACGCTCTGAATTGGCGATTGATATGGCAACAGTAGAGTTGGACAATGTCGATCCAGCAAGTGGTGTATACCAATCTGTCTTCGAGCTGTGGAAGAACTTCTCGGGTCGGGAAAACCACGATGGGATTTTGATAAAGCCGGATTTCGAGTACGCCATAAGGAAGGGCGTCCCCCACGTTCCTAGATTCCACTGGATCTCCGTCACTGATGAGCTTGCTGTTGCAGAAGAAATCACCGGAGCCTATGCCATGTTAAAGGTAGGCCGAAGAGGCTTCTTAAACACCTTGTACTGGGAGCGAAGACCTCTGGCAGCTGTTGGAAAGGACGAGATCAGAATCCGCACAAGAGCTGCGGGAATGAACTTCAAGGTGAGTAAATTCTACCGGATCCAGTTCATGATCAAGCGATGCGATGTCGGTTGAGCTAACACTAAAACAGGATGTACTTACGGCGATGAACATTGTCGTCGAAACTACTCTTGGCTACGAAGCCGCTGGCTTCGTCGAGGCTGTAGGTAAAGATGTGACCGGCTTCAAGGTTGGCGACAGGGCTTTGGTCTTCGCCGAAGACTGCCTTGCTACACATGCGACCGGGAAAGCAGCTATTGCTTCGGTACTTCCGGAGAAGGTAACATTCGCGGAGGCTTGTACTATGCCTGTCGTGTATCTCACCGCGATCCGTAGCTTGATCGATCTTGGGCGACTTCGCAAGGGCCAGGTAAGTCAAACTCATTTATATCAAGATAAGATAAAAAAGGACCAAATCTAACATACAGAAGTCCGTTCTCATACACTCAGCCTGCGGTGGCCTGGGAATAGCTGCTATTAATCTGGCCAAGATGGTTGGGGCAGAAATCTATTGCACAGTTGGCAACGAGGAAAAGCGATCATATCTCAGGGGCGAATTCGGCATTCCAGACGACCATATCTTCGACTCACGAAGCGACTCATTCCACCCCGCTGTCATGAATGCCACGAATGGCGTGGGCGTCGATATCGTACTAAATTCTCTGTCTGGGGCGCTACTGCACGCCTCTTGGAGATGCGTAGCCAAGTTTGGCACTATGGTCGAGGTCGGGAAACGAGACTTGCTAGGCCACGGCAAGCTTGACCTGAATCCGTTCTTGGATAACAGAAACTATCTCTGCGTTGATCTCCACCAGCTGGGTGTGAACCGGATTGAGACCGGGCACGAGTAAGTGGTACACGCTCCTGTTGTTAGAGTTCTCGGCTAACATATGATTGCAACAAAACAGACTTTTCCAGCTCATGATGAAATATCTCGCCGAGGACCATATCCAGCCCATTCGGCCCATAAAGAGTTTTGCAGCCTCCGACGTCGAGAAGGCGTTCCGGTACATGCAGAAAGGAACACATATCGGCAAGGTCGTTTTGGAATTCCCCGAGGACCACCACGAGCTCATCACTACTCGAGTGTCTCCTGAGCTTAAGTTCCGCAAAGATAGATCCTACCTGGTTACTGGAGGGTTTGGTGGCTTGGGAAAAGCAACCACTAGATGGATGGTGAGTCGAGGAGCGAGGAATATTGCCTTCCTTTCTCGTAGCGGCAACAAGAATCCGGATACTGCTGTCTTTATAGCCGAGTTGGAGGCCTCCGGTTGCGAGGTCCAGACCTTCGCCGGCTCTGTCGAAGACTTGGCGACTGTCGAAAAGGTCATCCAACAGCTAAAGAAGCCTTTGGCTGGTGTACTGCATCTGGCCATGACCCTCAGGGACCAGTGGGTAAAGGAGCAAACCTATCATGAGTGGCAAGAAGTGCAAGGACCACGAGTTGTCGGAGCCTGGAACTTGCACAAGGCGCTGCTGGCGACGAAGACTGACATTGAGTTCTTCGTCATGTATGGCTCCTTCTCTGGCTTGGTTGGAAACTGGGGCCAGGCCAACTACAGTGCTTCTAACACCTTCATGGATGCCTTTGCACAGTACAGACGCGGGATGGGCTTACCGGCCACGACCATCGACATTGGTGTCGTCGAGGAGGTCGGCTATGTCAGCAACAACGAGCGAGTCCTCGAATACTTCAAAGCCGTCGATGCACTCTTGCTCACCGAGCAGAGCGTGCTTGATGCCGTGGAGCTGGCTATCAGAAGATCTAGCAAGCCGGCAAGCGAGCCAGCATGTTTAGGCGGCGCATATGTCAACACTGCATCGTTTGGCATTGGACTGCGCTCCTACAAGTCTCTCACTGACCCCTCGAACCGTCTGATCTGGAAACAAGATCGCCGGTTCTGCATTGCAAGAAATATGGAAAAGACAATCGATTCAGGTCCCGCAACTTCCGCAACCGACGGCGGCATAGCCGCCTTCATTGCACGTGTTGAGGCCGACCCATCCCTACTTGACGACCCTTCAAATATTGACTTCGTGGCACACGAGACAGGCAGAGTGCTGTTCGGTTTCCTCCTCCGACCTGAGGAGGAGATCGTATTGGATGTGACTCTGGGAAATCTTGGTGTCGACTCTCTCGTGTCCATCGAGATCCGCAACTGGTGTCGACAGCGCCTGCGACTGGAGATGAGCGTGTTGGAGATCATGTCGGCGTCGCTTCAGGACATCGGACGAGCAGCAGTTGCTAATCTTAAGCGAAGTAACAGCGGTGGTGAAATCACCAGTGCTAATGGTGGTGGTGAGAGAATCACGCAAGAAGAACGCGAGAGATGGGAGAGTTTGATCGCGATGAAAGCTCCTTAAAAAGGGAGTTGATGTGGGCGTTTTGACCCTCGACCTTGTAAAATAGATTTATATCGGGAGCGTGTTGTACTTTCAAATGGGATTCTGTTGTTAGGAGAATACATAAATGGGTAGTCGGTGGAAATCTTTCTGTTGCCCTTCATTTGTATTCGATAGGTTAAGTGATCGTTCTTGACACTGTACAATCCGCTTACTTTTAACACGATTACACGCCAGCTGATTCGGGGGCTTGCTTGATACGGCGGGAGCCTATGATCCGTGTCAAAGGACTAGGCAAGGAGACATCTTCCTCTCCACGAGTATATTATCCCTCATGGGAGATCCTAACTCCTGGGTCTCTTACACTTCTTAATTGTAGATAAACCACTTGCAAAGGAAGATAGAGAGAGTGAAGAGGCTTGGAACAGAACTGAACTTTAACACTCAGTGTGCGAGAAAATAATCAACCTAATCGATCTTAATCGATTATAATCGATTATAATTAGATTAGATTAGATTAGCTTAAAATTTCCTTTGATTAGATTAGGTTTTTTTTATAATTATTAATTATAATCGATTAGCTTTATACTAGATAAGAGATATAAAAATATATATAAGTCTCTTTATATGAATAACTAATCTATATCTATAAAAAAGACATTATTAGAGTTATTATTAACCTTCTCTAGCTCCTCTCTCTCTTCTTCTTCAAATAAAACCCCAGCTTTTTAATAAGCTAATCTCTTCGAAAGTATCTTTAGAAAGCCTATTTCTTAGCTTATTTATTATTAAAGCTTCTTAGCTAAAGAATCTCTCGGAAGGTGCCGAAGTAGCTGGAATTTGTAGATATTTCCGCACTAATAAGGATAATATAGGATATTTATCCTTATTAATAGCCTAATAGTCTAAAGG
>JACBAH010006498.1:0-11007 GCA_014282315.1 Neospermospora avenae | reverse complement strand
GATAGGTAGGTTTCTGGGAAGCAGATAGCCTGCACGGTTTTGGGCGCTGGAGTCCAAAGTAGAAAGAGTGGTGTCAGTACTGCTTTCTAAGAGATTTGCGTCGAGGTTAGAATGATTCATAGCCATTAATAGAATTACTCATTTATCAAATTATTTCTCAGTGAGTGTTTTTAGCCTCATATCTAATCATGATGTGTTCAGCTGTTTAGTCAGTCCTTCAGAGGTTCTAGATCGCAAGAATCCTCTTGGAGTTCATTTATCTCGGAGATATTCCGTCGAGTCCAACATACACATGTTTGCTGAACGAAGTCGTTCTGTCACTCAATAGCCTCGAAGGGGTTAATTTATGTATGTATCGTTGATCAGAAGCCTCGATAAAGTCACAGCCAAGCAGCCGATCGAATGAGAGACATGAAGTATTTAGCTGAGAATTGCTTGATCAAGTAGCGGTTTCTAATGTTTGTTATTTGAGTCTCCAAGACTATGTCAAAGGCGAAGATCCCGAAAGAAATCGAATCAGTAGAGAACGTTGATTGTTTCGAGAGTGCTCCCGGACTATGATAAACATCTATATATATATGTGATGGAGATTTGGCATACAAGCGACCTTTGGTGGTATACCTTCTTTCGGCTAGTCATGGTCTGTGACTGTGGTTTTCCCACAGGTATGCTCACTGTGTACCCATGCGCTTGATATCTCTGGAGTGTTGATTTCCGGGTACGATGCTTGGGCAGCAGTTATGGCCAATCTGATATCTTGCTCGATTTTAGACCAACATGGTATCCAATCGAGATCGTCCCCCTCAACAACAAAAATCAGCCTCTCCAACGAAGGGAATTTTCTCAAAAGCTTGAAATCGTGAATACCCGAGTAGGAGTTACGGTACTTTCCCAGTCTCAGGTGCTGGCAGCCGCAATCAGTCCTATACGAGGCTATGGCTAGCTTGTGGGGTGGTAGTCGTCGATACCGAAGAGTACGCCTAGTGTCCTTCCGCGTTATGTCGTAGTCCGACCCCCAATTTATCAGTCTGCTTGTGCCTATGGCTATCGTTCTAAGATTGTCGCACACGACTTTCTCGACAACTCCTGGATTTGGAGTTAGCTTTCGTACATACAGGAAAGTTCTCATATGTAATTGCAAGCGTGGGTCGAAACAGGGCAGGAAAGTGGCTGGATTGTTGTTTGTGCTGTTAGAACCAGAACTTGAAATGGGAATAACATACTGAAGTTGTGCAGGAATAAAGAGTCAACTTCGAAGGAGAAGTAAAAGTGCATATTGCCATCTGAATAAGGGAAACACCGTCTGTAAAGATTATGACCCCTGGTTGTTACTTCATTGGCATCGTCGCTCTCTCGATATAAGAACTCATTTCGGGACTCATGGCATATATGGAAAACGACAGGCGTAGGTCTTCCTATGACAAAAGTTGCCAGCGGACGATAATCGAAGGGATAAAGTTGACAAAACCGAGCCGGCTCCGGATTCAAGAGAGCCCAAACCTGGAGTCGAACATTCGTGGGCTGAAGCATGTCAGCTGTAGGAATTGAGCGGAAATGTGAATTTGCTCAATGTCCCGAAGAGGCGAAAGAGCTCTACTTGCGTATCCTCATACGCCGTAAGACCTTGAGTGAAAGCAATGTATCATAAGAGGAGTCAACGTACCAGCATAGTAAAGAGGTGAAAAACAAGACCAGTATATGAAGAACCCATGCGTTCAGCACCAGTATTCATCAAGTGTTGCCGGGTTTCCTTTTCACGCACTCGGTGTATGACTTCCGCCAACTTTGGTCCAATCTTCAGGACAAGCATTCCAGATTGCTCCAGATCCTTCTCGTCTACCAGCTGCATCTCCTCAGTCCAGTTAGACATCTTCATCTTCTTATCTTCGGGCTGCAGCTTCTTATCGGCTTCATCTTGAGCTCGCTTGCGACTTCTTGTCCTTACGATAAGAGATTTGCTGTTGGATCCTGTGACTTCAGACAAGTTGGCGGGTGCTACACGATGATTCTTTGGCGAGAACATGATCACGACGATATATATCTCGACTATTGTATGCAAGTAACGAAGAAATAATTGATGATTAAGGAGGGGAAATTACGGGCTTTTCGGAAGAATCAGGTGGGAGACTAATGTGTTTTTTTTAATTAGTAGTGTGACTTTATTTTTGGTCTAAGCGAAAATGGGGATGGCTTGGTGAAGTTTGAAGTTCGACATATACCGGTTCGTACCACCATTCTGAAATGGGAAACATCAACGATTTATTCGTCGTCATTCAGAAAGTTGTATTTGGTACATAAGTAGGACCATAATCAGTAGCGTGAAATGAATGATCCTCGAATTAAATTTGTGCTGATAAACCTTCTATAATTATCAAAAGTCAGATTATTTCATCGGCGATGTGTTTCCTGCTTTAACCGGTAGTTTCGTGCCTTAATTGAATTGTTTTAAGTGATAATGTACGTTTCCCGTGGCATTGTCGGGTGTTTAAAAGGGAAAAATACTCAGCATCATTAAGCAGGGAACGCCTAGTTGCATACCCGGCCTTATATGTAAAATCTCAAGTTCCTCTCATTTTAGTCTGCATCTATTGAAGTACGGAGCGCTTAATATTTTACTAGCCGAGCTGAATGATGCAAGTTGCCTCGTTCGTCAGGTCTCAAGAAACCCTTGATGAAACGCAGATACAACAAATTACCATTGATATCTAGTATGCAACAGCGCAATGACTATCGTACCAAAAGCATCATCCGCCTTAAAGTTTGTAACTTTGAGCCAAGTGATGTCAGAATTGGACGAAATAATCTTTGAACTTCATGAGTTGCTAACTACAATGCTTTGCACCCCAGACCTGTCACCCATGATGCTCTTCGTTTCTACCAACTACCAATCACTTCAATGCCATAAGCACTCTTTTCATTTCCCATAAGCTCCTTTGACATCGAATGCATAGACACTACCGTTATCTTTTGTTCTCCATCTCCGAAATGACCGCAACCGCGAAAGCCACCACAGCCGGCCCATCCGTGGCCCAAGATCTCTGCAAATGCATCTTCATCCACAACTCCAGCTGACCCAAGGGATCACCTCCGTCCCTCGTCTCGGTTCGAATGCCCTTCAATAGCTTCATTGCTTTTGGCCCATAGACAAAATGCATCAGCGTGCACAAAGTGCCTAGCGAGTATGCCAACAGCTCCCTCCCAGGTCCAGAAGAGTGAGACACAGAGATGATGTTCGCAATTCCGGCACCTAGACTAAGAGGGAATGATGAGAATAGGATTTTGGTCCCTAATGGTCCCCATTTCGCAAACCAGAGCGGCAAGAGGTGCTGGATTTGCGAGTGTTGGGTACGAGGGAGCAGAAGCCATGCAGTGAGAAAGGCGTATTCATCGTAAGCCCACTGTGCGGATTTTAGTCTCGTGTCGTCAGAAGTATTTAGTTAAGGAGACACTGGCAGAAAAGAAGCTAGATGAGAAGTTGTACCTACGACGAGGGAGACTATGGACGAGAGTAAGGGCATGATGCGTAGAGTTGAGAGAGGGAGGATGGAAAGTGTGAAAAGAAATAATACAGGGGCAAAGAAGAGAGTGACTGGCATCAGAGGAATTGCCATTTTTAACAAGTCGCCCGTATGTTGGGTCGGGATTTCGTGTTTGATTTGTGTACGCTTATGTTCTCGTGTCTCGCACTTCGTGAGCCAAATTGAGAGCCGTGACGGTGGGGTAAAAATTGGCTGGGGCAGTAAATCAACTCCAGATTCGGGTTTCTCGAGAGTTCACAAGAAGAAGTAAGATCGGCTCACCACGGGGAATCACCCACATCTTATAGTCATGAGTCTGTCCCGTTGAACTATCAGACCTGCCGATTGGATGATGGCTGGGACTTGTCCAACGATCTCGTAAGCAACCGTGCCGCGCAGCTCGTCAAATAGTGCCAAGGCCCTCCGAATTAAGCGGTCTCGGCGAGTAAACATGGTGGCGATCCAGAACATGTGTGTATTGACACTCGTGGTTCTCCTGTCGAAAGGGGTCTTTATGGAAGATATTCAGTGTTCTGAACGGACGACCTCCCTGAACATATAGATCCTGTCAATGAGTTTTCGTCCACGAATCAAACGTCTCAAATGAAGCATTTCGAGAAAAACGATTCGAAAACTTTGAGGCATTTGAACACACATGTGACGATATAGAGCCTCATTTGTCAGAGAAGAAGGTGATGAGTTGGTGAGAGTCTAACGTTTCAAGCGACGTTGGTAGCTAGGAAGCAATACGAAAACACAATACTGCTTAACTGTTGCCAAATTTCGAGGTCAAGTAATTGTGTGCAGCCTATTCAATATTTGTGGGCCTGAATCCGTACATTGAATCAAGTAAGCCTGGACCTGAAGCTCAATATTAAAAGGTGTGTGCTTTTGATACTCCGTTTTTGTTTATTTCTCGTAAAGACTCCTTGAGTATTGATGAATTTCTTTGCTAATCTCAAGTGACTGTATTGCGACTTTGTCAGCGGAGTACGACATTCGGTTATGGACTTCACCCTATGTTAGTCGGATACCGAGCATTGCAGTCGTTCCCCTCCCAAAACTGACTATCTCAACCACGCATACCCGCAATATCGCCATTGAAACTGATATCAATACCCCAGCTTCAAAGCCTATCTCCAAGAAGAAAAGCGCTTGGGGCTTCCCGGATCAGCAAAATCGCAGTTTTAGCACAGCATTCTCACGAAGCTTGACTACAATACCGCTATGTTTCCATTATTTGTTCACAACGGGGAGCCGCCCGACATTGGTCCACTCATGAGCAGCAGGTTCCGTCGTGAACGTGCGAGAATCAGAGGTCGTCTCAGAAAGTCAAGAAATGAAGCCCGAAAGATACAGACACACATCCTTGCCTGGGATAATCGTACGTTGCACTGATCACCTTGATTATCAACATACTAATATCTGGCTCTTGTAGGATTCGCCGGGACCAGTACCAACATGACCAATCTCGATGCCGTGAATCTCGATGTTTTATTCATCGCCATCGACTTCGAGACCTCGACAACCTTCTTAAAAAAAAGGTTAGATCCGGCAATTTCGACTCCAAAGGGCAGCCACTTTTGGAATCTCGAGATTCGACACCCGGAATCTTGCGAATCCACGCACCCCGACAGAAAAAGCTTTGAAGACTTACAACCTGTGTGTCAGCACCTGTCCCTCGCGCAAAAAGTGGCATGACTCACGCTTCCAATTCGGAAAAACTATCTGGCTCCCAAGGTTGAAGTACGTGAAGCCATCAATCGAACTTGACATTGATCGCTCGCGCAACATTATTCTAGTCGGACACGAGATGGACCCCGACCTAGTAGTGCTGCGCGAGCTTGGAGTTGACTTAGAGACTTCAATAAAAGGCATGATCGATATACATCGGCTCGAGGACGCAACCTATAGCCAGCCACTATCACTTGGAAATCGAGGCCTGAAAGGCGCGCTAGCTCGACTGGGACTTCTTGCAGGCAGGTGCCATATTGCTGGCAACGACGCGAACTATGCATTGCGCGCTCTCCTACTACTGACTGCAGAGGGTTTCTCATGCTCGAGGAATGAGATGACCAACGAGGAGGCGGAGCGGGTCAACAGACTTAGGGCTATCGGATTGTCACCAATAGTTCCTACTGGAGAGGAGCCGCCATCGCCTCCAGAAAGCGGCTCTGATGGGTGACAAATGAAGCTGCTGGATGAAAAGAAGGAAATAACTTCTCAGCTTTAGGACAGCACCTACCACACCCGATCAAGCCGTCAGAAGCCGCACGACTACTAAAGCGAGAAGAAAGCAGATCGAACCTGAGATATGTATCCATCTTCCTCCCTGACCCCGATGAAAAGAGGCCAAACTATTCTGGATCACTACCAGCTTGGCATTGCAGGTACACCAGTAAAATTCATTTTGAGAAGCGATTTGTGCCTCGCAGTAAACTCATCATTTAGGGATTGAAAGTCATCGAAGAGTTGAGTGACTTTGAGTCGCAAAATCGGACAATATCCCGTGATACTTGCATGACTTCATTAATCAAGTTACAACCTCGAAATATACCTGGCAGTCTACCTGTTGCCGGACGCGAATATGCCTTTCCTCGTACGAATACCATGAGGGTCATTTTTACCTGATCTTATAACTGCTAGGAGGGAGACAAACTTTAATTCGGAGGTGAATTCCAGCTGAGTTCGGAGCTAGCATTAAATGATTGCGCAATCAATTTTGCGTGCTATACTACGCAATATCATGCTTCTGTATAAATAGATTGAGATGGGCTGGACAGGAAGCTCTCTTCTGAACAATGAAGGGTAACAATTTTCAGTTGGATGAAGCAGGGAGCTCTGGTTTTTAGTGTTGAGAATGCAGCTCGCGTGTGGCTTGCTCATTAGAGCAGATATGTAATGTACAAGCTCCCTGTTTTCATTTCACTTGGTCTCTGCACTTCATCACACGCGCCTCACATTCTTGTCAAGCGTCAAGCACAACATCAGGCCGTTATATTCTAGTGATAAGCCAAAAGGGAGAAAATATTTCGTAGATGAGCCAGATTTCATGCTGAAATGCTATGGCTTTCAGCTCTGGCGCAATTTAGCTGCCATGAGACGATCGACGCAACATTTTGCATGTCCTCTACAGTATTTACTGCCGTTCAGCTGTTAAGCTTGCGTGACTGTGTCAATCAATCCTTGAAGCTGCACGAAAAAGCTGTCCAGCAGTCAAATCACAAGTATAAGAGCGCTACTCTGCCCAACATCCTCGCTTCGGTCGACGAGTGCGCTAGTACCTTAGACATTCGAGACTATTATATAAACAATCCGCCAGTCTATTCAGATCCTGCTTTTGGCTTTTCGAAACATTTCGACTTTCAATTTCGACAACTGATACAATAATTACTTCCTTTAACCGCCCTCTTATAACAAGATATTACAGCTACCATGCTTACTACACCTGCACTTTCATCTCTTCCTTGCCCCAGTAGCACGTCTACGTAAGGAACTCAAGTAGATATATGCATTGTTTTCTGACATTCTCAAGCTTTGTTCCTGCCTACCTCTCAGGCGATCGATCTGACTTATCCAAGTACTGTAAAATGGCAGCTTATCTCATTCCCCTCGTAGCATTGGACCACACCCTGGGTGCTCTCTACAAGAAAAGCCTAGACGGCACCAACAAGGTAGTATTTATTGTTGCCTCTTTTACTGATGGACTCAATATAATCAATACCATATACGTTACTCATCAAGATGAGATATTCGACACAATGGACGATACTCCTACTATAACCGAGCAGCGCAGAAGAACACACATCGCATAGGGGCTAATGCGACGAGCTATCGGTACTGAGCAGCTCGCTTTCTGTGCCGGAGCAGGAACATTGATTGCCTTCCCGGCAATAGAAAGGGACGCTTACTTCTCCATCACATCGAGAAGATTTGAAGCATCGATGAACGAGAGTCTTTAAGCACTTGATCCTTCTCAAATCTCTGGGCCCTCTTTCATGGCGCTCGACCAGTTCCCTGTCATGCCAAGGCCACTCCCAAAAGTGGGCTGCTAGCTTTACGTGTCTCTACCGATGGATTACCAGTGAGAAAATGTACCATCTCTCCTGACCTTCTATACAGGCTTTCGTCCAAGCGAGAGCGCGCGTACTCCGGTCTCGAGACTCCTCATTGCCAGATCGTCGACCTTGGGACGGACGCGGAGGTTGCGACAAGGCAGGAAAACGTCGATGACATCGGCCAGGACTAGGACTACCTGCTCGGCGCTGCGATCATCACCAGGTTCCGTGACGAAATCACTCACGCAGTCCGCAGCCGTCACTGTCAATTTGTACTTAGGCTTCAGCAAAACAGTCGTTGGTATTGGCACTTTCGTTGTAATATCTCAACATGATCACCCTGTGTTGATTGCGAAACTAACAATCATTCTAGATTAAATTTTGGGCCAGACCCATGTCACAAATCTGGAATTGAGACCATCGAGTGTGATCGTTTCAGACTTTATCGCATCCAGCCAAAATCCACCACTAGTATATGCGATCACGATATTTGTCCACCACAATCAGGCTCCTGACTACATCGGCTGTGCTACGCTAAACCTAAGCGTAAGGAACAAATGGGAAGATGCTTCGATTGACTACGGCCAGCAAGCACAACTCCAAGCCCGATTATTATAGGGACGAATTAATGACACCTCTCGATACCTGCAGAGCAAAGAGTATTTCGGGCCAGTCGGAAATGGCATCATGATCGACACTGCCGGGAAACAGTGGATCGTTGACTTGAGCCTTTGGGCTCCTGGCTCAATAGTGTTGGGTTTTATGAAGGGCCATATCTGGATGAGTAGCCAAGCTGACGGGTCCAGATACGCGAAGTTGATCTCTGTGCTGGAGACTAACAAGACAAAGGCAAATCTCTTGTAGGCCTCTCAGCTTCAGATTCAAAATAACTCCATAGTCTTGTTTGCTTGGTGGTCTGAAAATGAGGATGGCCAAGGTAAAAATCACGCAAGTCTTGTGCTGGCAGGTGCGTAACTGCAGGATATTGAGTTGTTGGAGCAGCAGCTAAAGGCACGTGGGTAGATGATTTGGCATATGGGTTAGCTTTCAAAATAAAGTTGAGGTCTTTGAAAATCTTGGACTGTTTTCTGGGACTAAACTCTTTCACTAGAAGTCAGTCAAGACAACTGTGTAACATTTGCAGAACTTTAAATGTGAAACAGCGAATTGATCCACCTATCAATTCGCCATCTTCTCTTATTGACGTTATCTATCGAATTCTTTAATTGGTGACGTCATAATTAATCAAAAGAGCCGCCACAAAAGATGTTTCCGCAATTGTACTTGGTAATCGTAGATATGGACCCAGGCCAGTGTTCTCTTGCTATGTCTTGGGTTGCTTTCCTCTCTTCTGTTTGTCTTAGCATTTCCATTGCGTAGACCTTGTGCTTAATACTTTCCTCAATTCGATCTCCCAATAGACTTAGCCTGTGCAACATAACCGAAGTCAGGTAAACAAACCTACTGGGGATGTGGCGGATAGAGGCTCTAGCATTTACAACCCCAATTTACTAAAACCTTCATACTATCGAGTTCGTCATATCGGGTTTTGACTACATGGCTTCTCCACAATCCTTTCAAAGCTAGAACTTACCCTCAGTTTGTCATTCTTCTTCCGATAATGATGTCCTGTAGTTTAGTGCGATTTCTTGGCCGTTACCATCGCCGTATGACATTTTGACAAACCACACATTTCCAGCTGACTATTGCATATCTCCCAAAGTTCATCTGACAGGCTGAGCCTGTATCGAACCTTGCAGAAAGGAGGTATCGGTTAAACCAATCAGTGATGCTTACAGTGCCTGCGACCTTGCAGCCAACCCCGCCAAAACACAGCCTCATTCATCACATAACCTACAAGATCTCATCGAACGCTAAGAAATTGCAATCTACTCAACATCCTTTCTCTACGCCACTTCTCAAATATCGTTTTCAGAATTCCCTGTTGACCAACCACTATTTCGAATCCTAAGCCTCATTATCGGCTGATCGGGCCACTTCATCACTGATAAGCATCGCACTGACTCGAGACTACAACTTTGGTACTTCCTGAAGCAGTTGCAGAACTCTCCAGAGAATATTTCTTTCGGCTGTTCTGTAGGAGATGTCGCTTTAACCGTGAAGTTACTCTACCAAGTCGGCACAGCACTTAAGAGCTGAGGCGGAGCTTGTTCCGATTACCAAGACGCAGCCTTGCAGAACAGCAAACGATGATTCTGGTGTTGAGAAGTCTAGGCTCGAAGATGGAAAATATTCGTGCAGCTGATTCAGCATCGAGTGCTCTTTTGGTTCGTTGATTCCGCTCGATCCTGTCCGTGACTCCGTGATGGTGGGAATGCAGCGAAATCACAGTGATCCAATACTCATTAAATAATAGGCCTAGATCGTCAACAGTTCCCACAAAGGAAGTACTGTAAGTCTTTATGCAATTGAGAGTCGAATTCGAGGGTCAATTCTCGATCAGAAACTGAGCCAAGTGGAAACGACTCTCGAAACTATCAAGAAATATGTCCAAGGCCTCTCGCTTGCCAAGATCATCGAAGACTCCGAAGTTTCGACATCAGAAATCCAGAAAGCTACTAAGAATATCATGGCAAGCATTCTCATGTTGACATCGAGCCTCCATACATTGATACGCGAGCTTGTGTAAGTCTCCAGATGCTCAACTCAGACTCAATTTACAGATTAATGCTGGTGGTCAATTTCTCGCGCCGTATTTGGCGATGCTTTACAGAAACACTTTTCGACTACTGGAGTATGGCGGGTGCGATTGTTTTAGCTTTGCAGATGCTCTCGGCCGAACGAAGCGACTTCCTTGTTCCCATTTTCAGCATTGGGATGTAAGTGAAAGACTTCTGAGTCGGAGATTGCCCAGGCACTAATGGGGACAAGACATTCTACGATTTCCTGGTGGAGTCTTTTCAGGAAAGACCAGAATTAATCGTGGTTCAGACCAAGCAATTGGTGGTGATGAAGAGCTATAACAATGATCTGATCGATTCCGAGGCATGGAGAGCAACGATCCAACCCAATATGAAAATAGTCACGGCGATGGTACTAGATGAGGCCTAGTATGACTTGTATTATGCGCCCCAGATCAGGGCCCTGCGAAGATGTGCAGATCGTTTTGGCAGAGGGGAGGTACGAGTCCCGAAGACAATGCTGAGTGTAGTATGGGTTTGTTTTTCGTTCTTTACACTAGCTTCTAATTGCTTACTTTGGCATGTATTTCAACTTGTCATAAACATCTATTGTGTTTCGACTAGAAGGATTAATAAGATACAGGAGGTAGAAGGTAATTATATTTAGAAAACTATGGAGAGTGATCATATATATATAAAATGACTAAGATAAGTAAGTAAGTAAAGAGACCATATAAGATAAACCTTACAGTATCTTCGGTACAAAAGGTAGAAAAGCTTTATGATGGT
>JACBAH010006497.1:0-11006 GCA_014282315.1 Neospermospora avenae | reverse complement strand
ATTTGGTGGGAAAAGACTGCCTCGGCTATCTGAGCTGTGACAGTTTTGCTTGCCTGTGACATTCGCTTTCCCCGACAGTAAGCGAGCCCCGAGCGAAACTGGAGGTGGGCCGGCTAGTATTGTTCAATATCACCCTTGATGATAATAGAAAAGTAGTTCTTTCAAGTCATATGATTCTTTGATAACTTAAGCAAGACGAAGCGGAGAAAATTCGTCCTCGACAACGCGAAGACCTCTTCTTACTAAAGTGATTAAGCATCAAATGAGATAAACATATCACTTCGCGAAAATATCCTATATCTAGAAGTCAAAGTCTCGAAGAAATTATATAATGTACTAAAATATTATCTGAAGTCACGTATATAGTTTCTGACTTTGTATAGGAATTAATTTTTGACTTTAGTTCGCTTCGCGTTTAAGAGAACCCCCTCGCTCTAAGGTGACAACCTCTTCTTAGACAAGTGTTTATTTTGCCCGAGACTAATAGGACTGTCCTCGTCTTTATATGGCTCTAAGGGCAAGATCTTGCTTAGAACGTCAAAAATGAGGCAAAACAGAATCGGCAAACCGATCATGAATAATATAGCACCCGAAGTGGGGCTCGAACCCACAGCCTCGAGATATCACATGTATTACATAGAAGTCTCGCGCGCTACCATTGCGCCATCCGGGCTAAATCAATCGATTTATGCTGACAAAGCGGTTGTGCAAGTCTATATCACAATCATCGACTCGAAACATAGCCTCTTGAGGATGTAGAAGCACCGAAATTCAACTTGCTCAAAGCACTATTCCAAGCCATATGAATATTATCTGTATAAATCCGTCTCAGGATCGTCTTGAAAATATATAATTATCGTTTCTTACAAATTTCTTTCTGAATTTATAGAAGCGTTGTAGTTAATACTATGAAATACCCATATGTATGCGTCATGCTCAAGATGCTACATTTATAGCGTCAATAGCACATACAGTACATCCATTGGAAATTGTGGAATAATGCTCTTTCGTTAGAATAAGAAATACTGATGGCGAGGCTTGGCAAATTCTTCTTGAGCGAAGCAAACTCCTCAATTAAGCGAAGTTATCAAATATTCAAATGACATTCAATTTTCGCGTCAGTAATGGCGCGTAATATTTTCGCGACTCTAATCCCAAACTACAGGATGATTCTCGGTATAATATCTCTTTATATTATAAAATTGTTTGATAATTATGAGGAGTATTGGGATTTTATGTGACCGAAGTTTTCATTTCCTGATATCGAAATTTGACATTCACTCCACAGTACAGGGATAAGTCTTCAGTGATAAGACAATTGGTTTTAGATATCATAGACTCTTGTTTAGACAGCATTCGGCGCATACTGTTCAGCTTCTCGCATGAGATATGTGTTAAAGACATTTTCGTAGCTCAAGCTGCTTCTATATACTCAAGCTCAATCTCACAACCCGAGATGCTATCCTCAAAGTTTCGGTTTATTCTCCTGCTCCGAGACCTGAGTAATGAGCTTCCCCTCCTTCACGGCACTTTCAATATTCTCTAGCACAAGCAGCTCCATATTCCGCTGTTTCAAAATTAGCGAAAAGGCCTCAACATAATTAGTGAAACAAAACTCACCTGCGTCTCTACCGTTCCTGTCCCAATATGTGGCAGGAGAACGACATTTGGGTTCTTCAATAATCCCTCATGAATCTTTGGCTCCTCCTCGAACACATCCAGGCCCGCACTCCAAACCTTACCCTCCTCTAATGCTTGCACCAAAGCAGCCTCATCAATCAACTTCCCCCTAGCCGTATTTACCAATACCATACCCTCCTTCATCAAGCCAAACTCCTTCTTGCCAATAATGCCCACTGTCTCCTTCCTCAAACTACAGTTCAAACTCAATACATCCGCGTTCTTCAATAGATCCTCAAAACTAACATATGTAGCACCAAGCTCTTTCTCAATAGAGGCGGACAATTGTGTACGATTGTGGTATTGGATCTTCATTCCGAAAGCGCGACCTCGTGCGGCGACTTCACGACCGATACCACCCATGCCGAGGATTCCTAGGACTTTGTTTTGAGGGTCGCGGCCGAGTGCGAACGCGGGACCGCGCCATTGCGAGGAGCGGACTGCGGAGTATGGGTTATGGATTCGGCGGAGGGCGCCGAGCATGAGGAAGATGGCGATGTCTGCGGTCGCGGAGTTGACTGCTACAGGTGTGGACGAGACTTGGATATCTGGAGAGAGATGACGAATTAAAGAAAGGTTTTGAGTTAATAGAGGAGGAAAAGAGTGATAGTAGGTACCTCTGTTTGTGCATGCTGCGACATCGATATTATCGTATCCAGCGCCATTGTGGCAGATGTATTTTAATGATGCTGGCAATTTTGATACGAGCTCTTGGTCGAATTCTCCAGTGATCTAAAGTATTGGGGTCAGCACTATCACCACTGCCAGACATGGATTGTGTTACCTTCGTCGACTCATTGCTTCTGTATAATGCGACAACATCGTTATAGCTCCCACTTTCTAATTCCTTCAAGAAATCTGCTCGGGTTTTCGATCCTGAGAACTCCTGTACATTGTCAACTTTGGGGGAACCGCTTCACTGTAGATAAAAACACACCTTCAATTCGGCGAAGCTGGAGAACCCAGACCATTCTTTTTGCGTGTGGGCTAAGTCGCCGATAAGAAGTAAGGCTTGTTTGCCCATCTTGAATTGTAATAGCGAAAAGAGCTTGGATTCAGGTAAATATGAATAGCAAGAAACCTTTGAATGACTTCAATTTGCAAAGAATGCGTACAGTATGATAATCAAGATGTCAAGTTCTGAAATTAAAATAGTACAAAGTGGTGTAACAATGAGACAGAACAAAATGTCTTCGGCTCATGATACCCCGCCAAACCTTTCTCTCCGGTCTTAATCTGCTCCATGGCGGGGTATCCTGCCTCTCGCAGTGACCTTCAATTGCCTGGATACTTTACCCCCACCTTTCTAGTCAATTGGAACATCCGAATCCAAGTCTGGTGCTCCCTATCTTTTCCATTTAGCCGGAGCTGGTATGGTGGCAGCGGGGGTTGTCAGTCCAGTCAATTGCCGGTCGGGAATTGACGGCTATCCATGTCCCAAACTCTAGCTACGTACTTCTCATATGCCGCGTCATGCTATGCAATCCGCTCGAGAAAGTATATCTCCACAGTCGAAGTTGGGCTATAGCAGCTCTTGTTACCAGTATTCAACTGAGCTGAAGCGCAAAGTCAGAAAAAACTCCACCGAAATTGACAGACGCAAACGCTGTCCACGAGAAGGGTAAGAAAGAGCAAAAATTTGATGACGCACCAATTCAAGATCGAAATGAAGTGATAAAGGGTAGCTACCTCTGTTCCAACTCGGGATTCTATACTTTAACTCCCACAGTGTATTTCTGTCAAGGTCAATTTCGATGCACGGTGTTCACAAGGTTCAAGAGCCGCTCTACCTAGGTATGGCCTCGCTTGCCACTCAGCAGGGCATCTATCGATGCCAGAAAAAGGTGGCCGATTAAGACAACCGAACACCTCGCGTTAGGAGCATCTTGAAGTTACAAAAGCTTTCTACGACTTCTATCTATAATTATCATGATGTCACGACAAACTTGTATGACTTGAAAAGATGATTATGTCACGAAATGATTTGGCATATCTACTACCTTATGAATGTAATACCGGCTTCGCTCATCCGGCCACTTTTTTCTACTGCCGATAGGGCATGTACCCTGGGTATAATAGAGACCAGTAAAACCGGCTTCAGTAGGTACACAAAGGAGTTCCCCTCGGCGCCTATTTTTGCTCTTTTCTGAGATAATGCTAAGACAATTATCATCCTTTTTACTTTCTCCACTTCTACTTCTTGAAATTAATGTACCATCACGTAATTGCACGTTGCCATGCGAAGTAGGAAAAGTTGTCAGTACTATTCCAGAGCTTGTTCAGGGCGTCTAAGAGTTTAGGTTTCGTCGCAGCTTTTAATCTACCCTGTGAAACCTCGTTCTCAGTCGAATTCATTAATACTTCAGATTTTCATTTCACGCGTGTGTCTTTCGGGCAGACAGTTTCTTCAAGCACTATCGTTCATACAGCAAAATGAAATGGCATGATCCCGTATATCTTTCTAGAATTGAATTTCAACTAACAATCTGTGATACTTTCGTGATCTCATTGTATGATCTCAGGGTGTCTTTTCAAGCAGCTCTTTACTTTCACATATTTGTATAATGACAATGATTTGCATTGAGAGAAATGTTCTCGCTTCGCTCAGGACGAAATTTCTGCAGGTTCAACTATGGATGTCGTTCCTTCCTAACTCGTTGACACCCTCAAGAAGGGTAGTCGTGTCCTTAGGACCCAATCAAAAATGAGATGAACATAGATCATTCCATTCCTCACCATCAAAAAGTTGCAATATTGTCAGAGCCCAGATTTAAGCATTCAGTATTGTCACCACTCTCAAGTATCACTTATGATGGCTGAACGCGCTGCCACCATGAAGGGCTGGAGAGGCGTCCCGAACACGCCCACGCCAGCGAAAAAGAATCTACTCTCGTCTACTCATAGAGCAATGTCGGGCAGAATTTGAATATGGTCGAATATCCTAGGCGTCAGATTGCATAAGATAAAATGGTTCGATTGTTCAGAGGCCATCAGACTAATTGAGGCTCCCTACATTGAGTTTTGTATTTAACAGTCACTATAGCACTCGACTCGTTAAATCTACAGACAGCTCAGCTCGCAACGCCGGACTCCATTGATCTGACCTATTTTTGGGACATGGATTTGCCAGTCCATCATTTGCCGGCAGGTTTTACCTATGCATACAAATTTCGTAGAAAAGCGCTGTCGCCGATGTGGTCCACTGTAAGAGTGAGGATCTGAATTGCAAAGCCAATATCAAGGCATATCCTATCGTCGTGGTCCTTCCATATTCGAGCTAATGATAATTCGTGATAACCAGATACCGGTGAAATTGATATCTCTAGGTCTAGCTGTCCAAACTCCAGCCAGTGACTTTGACTTTGAAAGACATGATGGCATGTCATACTAGCAGATAATTGAAACAATGCAACTTTCTAGAGTCTCTACAAGTGAGATGTAACAATGTGGAGAGGAAGTAAAATTCATTATTCAACTTGATAATGGTTTCTTCTATCATTGATCCTAAGATGGTACGACCTCACTTCGGACTCTGTACCGCGTGTGGAGTAGACGAGGCTGATGTATAGAGATACCTCCATTGGTTTCGTGCTATGAGGGGAAAACATGGAACACGAAAGCAAACCTGTAGTTGTATAAAAGAGTGATCATGATGAAAGGGAACTTAAGAAGGCGTCATTATAGTAGTAAGCTGAAGATGGCTTCGGACTTGAGATAAACAGATGACAAGGGTTAAGAGCGCCAAATAAAATTTGCAGATATCCTATTAGACATCACGAATAATACATAGGCCGAAGGCATGTCTATCAGCTGTGTGTGCACGGGTTATTACAGCTTCCACCATAAAACTCACCAAATGCCAATTGGGCATGCCATGTAATTACTACTCAGGCTCTCTAAGATCTGCTCTTTTGACTATTTCGGCCTGTGTGTATACATCTCGTTGCTTGTTTTCTCGAGTCGCACCTAGAAAATGTGAAGATCGTTTCGCTGGAAGATATCACTTTTCTCCTTCTTTACGCGATTTGCTTTGTTACCATCAGACAGTCGGCGTGTCAAAAAGTGATCCTCCGTAAAGTTTTTACAAAGCGTCCTGCACTCAACAGGATATATCGCTTTTCAGGTAAAAAAGTATTGGATCTTAACATTGGTATTTGGTCTTTAAGTATTCACTCTCGAACGCCAGCCTGCAGCCTCAAATACCTTTACAGTCCGATGTTTAATATGGGAGCTAGAAGATCTTGTGCCCAGTGGAATAGGAGAGGATTCGGGATCAGTAGCTGTAGTCATGTATCTTGACCTACTTGATCCGCTTTAGAATGTCATCGATACAGAAAGCCCACTCGTCCAAAGGACCCATCATTCAGTTAACCCCCAAGCGAGCGTAGGAAGTAAGCATGATACATATCAAGAGTGGTGAGAGCTTGCATGTCTACCTGATATAATGTTCTCTGTACCAGTTATTATCTCAGTGCAACCAGATATGTAGGGTTTTAGTTGATATTTCTGACAAAGAATCTAGTCCTGCTAATTGATAACATATGACATGTCTTTCAGTTTCGAAGAAGTCGATAAAAGAATGCTAGACAAGTGAATATTTCATGATGCCCAGGAAAACATTCGGCCAAAAAATTATTTGTGTCTCTTCAAACAAATAAGATAAAAGCAAAAAAAATCTGATAGCGACTACATTGCACTCCCGTGACTCGTCATCATCTGCAGGATTTGAACCTACGCTCCCGAAGGAAATAGATTTCAAGTCTATCGCGTTAACCACTCCGCCAAGATGATCGATGAGTACAGATGGGCTTTATTTCAAAAAATACTCTAAAATACCCCGCACTGTGGAAGTGAAAGTTCTAAGCGAACTTGCAGACCTTCTAGGGCAGGAGAGTGCTGACTTTATACTACGTTAGATATATTAACATTCTTATATTTCAGATTTCTCATTTTGATACGTTACATGAGTTTTCAATTTTCCACTCTCCTTGGTAACAATTGATTTCATCTCCACTCTCTCAATCTGTGAGGAGCCCTTCTGTTAGGTAGAACAGCAGCTCCTTGGTGGAGTCCAAAAGTGCCAAGATACCCGTCCTTGGCTGCAGTCTTCCGGAAACCATTATCCAACATAATCAGAGATTAGACGCCTCCAGAAATTTCCGACTCCAGATCTATTCAGCTACGGACTTCCGCGTCGTATAGAACCAAGTTTGCAGTGCATTATGACTCTGGCTTTCTTACTCAGCCTTCCTTCACCTCGTAAGCTGGCGGTGAAGCCCCACTCAACGGTATATTCCGAATATTCACAGCCACTATCGAACAATTATCTGACAGGTACGGACTTTACCCAGACTTGCTTTCTCCTGGGAACGGGTATGTGTCAGAAATAGGTTGGTGGTTATGGGGATTTGGTTAAGCGTATATTAGTTGAGAAGGATGTATCGCTTGCCAGTGCTGTGGCGAACGACAACATTCTTACGTGCTGCTTAAATCAAGACAGGATTGCTAACGGCTGAAAAGTCGACAATTTCGTTCATCTGGAATCGCTTCAGGGGCTTCTCAATATTACATGAATAAGGCGATTGTTCCAAAGTAGCTACCCGTTCCAGATGCTTGATAGAGCTCGCAGCAAAGTCATGCCAATATTCTCATGACAGGTATTGCACAATATACTCCACATCCCATGGCACCGGAGTCAAGCGCAGTTCTTCTCTACTGGTTACTGCGACTTCATCGCTACTCCCGAAGGTAATATGCATAGTCATCATGCACCAGTGCCGCCGACAATATGTATGCGCGATCGTTACTCAGCGTCTTGGCTGCGTACTCCAGCCTCAACCCACCTATCACGACAAGGGTGAAGCTCGATTTATATCCTCAAAAGGACGTCAAGAAAGAAAGACGCCTCTCCAAGATTACATAAATTTTGTTCACTGGGTTAGTGGTGTGCCAGCTTCAGCCCTGTGAGAAGCTGAGGTGGGGTCCGTTATTGAAATAGTAGTCTCGACATCAGACCAATTTCTTGGGTGCTGCGGAATGGGGGCTGCTCATAGGCAACTGATTCTTGTACTTGGCTTTCACTACTTTATATAGAAGTGGTATCTCCGCTGACTGGTCTTTGTCTTCACCTTGCCCAAATTCACCTCTCCTATTACACTGGACGTCAACCAAACCAGTATATTAGTACTGCAACGTTGAATCACGTCATCATGGCTGAAGAATGTATACATTTTGTGAAGTTCTCTGAGTATGATTGGACATTCGATCGTGTTGGATGGCTCCCATGGAAGTGAGTCAGTTTCTCTTTCTTTCTCAGCAACTAAATTAATATCGACAAAGTCCAGCTGCATTCTGCCTGATCGCAGCAGTGTGTGCCGTCGCCTACTGGATGAGTATTGAGCTACTCATTCTAGTGTACTTGACATTCAAACGACATGCCGGTATATATTTCTGGTCCATCATCTTCACCACAATCGGCATTGTCCTTCAAACTACGGGATACATTCTCTTGTCATTCGAGAACACGTGGCCAGTGATCTTGGTTGTGATTATTTGCAAGGCCGGCTGGATCATGAATGTAACGGGCTTTGCCATCGTCCTGTGGTCTCGTCTCCATCTTGTCGTCAGAAATCCTCGCATCCTGAAATGGATGCTTATAATTATCCTCGTCGATGGACTGGTCTGCCACACACCGATCACCGTTTTCGAATTCGGCCTTATGACAAGACATCACAACACTTATTATCGACCCATGCAGATTATGGAACGAATCCAGCAAACCGTTTTTACGGTCCAAGAAACAGTTATGTCATGCCTCTATATCTACCACACCCATAAATTCCTCAAGATTGGCTACCCAATGCAAACGCGCAAAGTGGTCGGCCTTCTTCTCCTCGTCCAGCTGCTTGTCATCGCCCTTGACGTCGTCCTGACAGTCTTCGATTACACTGACAGATTCACCTTGAAATGTACAGTGCATCCACTAGTCTACGCAATCAAGCTGAAGCTCGAATTCATCGTCTTGAACCAGCTTCAATCCCTAGTCAAGCGAGGTTTGACTCCGGGTTTAGGCGCAGCGCCCACGCTGGTGGAAGCAAAGTCCAGCGACAATCGCGGATCACCGTCATTAAAACAGTCTCCATCTCCTTCAGCACGCGTAACAGTATCGCGGGAATCGGCGAGACAAGCGCCGAGATTCGAGACTGCATTTGCGTCGAAAGCTGGGCCAATGGTGTCGGTACTCGATAAGTCGAGCCCGGGAGAGTCGATGACTGATAGTTTGGCGAGTGAGGGTGCGATGTTGGGACACAGGAAACACGATTCGAATCAGACGTTGACGGAGAATGATGAGCATGATTTAAGAGCTTTGGTTGGGAGGGCGGATGATATCATTGAAAAGCCAGATGATATGGAAAGGCAATATTTGGGAAGCTGGGGTGGCGTCCGCAAGTGATAAGTCAACCACTGTTTTGTCGATAGTCTCCTGAGCGCTGAAAAGAGATGGTTGTGATGAGATGAAACATGTGGATTGTGGACTATGACTACCATGCCTCACCTAATTCTGTTGGAATCCTTGATGGTTGGCTTTGGTGCTCTGCTCTGATGCGTTGTCCAGAACTTGACATCATGTATCAAATTTCAATAGTCAGAATGTGCTACTATTTGGCTGCTGTAAGAAAGTTTCGAGTTCCGATGTATTGCTCATCATATGCTACAAAGTACTACTTGAAGAAAATCGACAACATCTTGAAAGTGCATACGCATGGTGCAAACACGCAGCATTTTACACATGCAGGAGTCGTGATCGCTCGCTGTTTTGTCTTGCATCATAGTTGAAAATTCCCATCGTTGGTCTCCAAACCGTCTTTCATCCCAAAACGTCCCCTGAGAAATTGCTGCTCGTAAATCTGTATCATTTGAAAAGTACCTTACCTTAGCCAGTACATCGGGCGACATATGCTTTTGGAGAACCCAGAATCATACGTTCTGGCTCTTTCTGAAAAATCCCGAATGACCAATACATCTCCGACTAAACACATACTGGATTTCACAGGGGGAAAACAACCCCCTTCATAGATCTCGCCCATAGCGTGGTGGGTTCTCGCAACGAAGTTCTATACACGAGTATATATCTCTTCGGGCAACGCTTCGCGCAGCGCCCTTCTTGGGTCCATATCCCCGAAGACTGGCCACAGGTTGAGATGTAATCTCTCTTCAGATCGACGTACATCAAAGACTTAGTCTCGAAGGGAAACATAAACTGGGTTCTTGGGGGAATCTGACCTGATACCTGTAGATTGTGTAGATCTGGAAAGTCTTCCTTCCGGGGGCGCGGATTTGTGTCGAAAAGAAGCTCATACAGTTTCAGTCCTGTCGCCAGAGCTTCTCAACAAATGTGCAGAATCGTTGGTACAAGTAGCTTTCTTGCCCAAACGTGACTGAATTTTGGATGGGGTAATCAACCAGGAAGCCGAGTTTTGCCCTACTCGGTATGCACGTAAATACTGCGGGGTGCTGGAAGAGACAGGTTCCAAAGCTAGATTCGGAGCTCAGGTGGCAGGTGTGAGGATGGATGGAAAGTGTCAAGCTTTGTCGTTGCAGATGAAGAAGCCATAACGTAATGATATTTGGTGCCTAAGATCGGTGTTTCACAAAGTGGCGGAGAATTTGGAGTAGCTTGTGGAACCCGTTTCGATGTTCTGCCGGGGGTATTGTATCCTGAGAAATGCATATATCAATTTCAGAGGGACAACCAGTTGTCCACATACAATGAGAGTGCGCTGTCTCCAGCTACTCAAAGTCATTATTTGCTAGGTACAAAGCTGTACACTGTGTATACCCCATATCTCACCCACAACGTTTTGCTCTAGCCTTTGTTCGTCCTTCTAGCTCTTGGAGCGGCACGTCTGATATCAGGAAATGGTTCTGGACTTCGTTGAAGCGAATACGAACGATTCCTTTCCAAGATTGCTCCGTGACGTCCGCGAAAGTTTCCGTTTTTTTCCCATTAAGCTATTTCTTACATTGCAAATTGAAAATGCTCTTCAAGGCTCGCCTGTCTGTTTTGATGCTCGATTTGGAAAACCTACCGTCAAGGTTTCGCGGTTGGCCTGTCGACAGCGAAATCGATTATTCGGGCATGAGGCCACAACGTACACCCACATATCACCTCGAAAGGCAGCTATGCCGCTTTTGCTCGTAATTGGAATTGACTCGGCGAAATCGCGAGTTTTCTCTTTTCGTAAAGTGATATCTGACACGATGAAAACGCAAAATCGGATAGATATTAGTGATTTTAGAGGTACCTTAGAAACACACTCTAGGAG
>JACBAH010006496.1:0-10998 GCA_014282315.1 Neospermospora avenae | reverse complement strand
ATCACAATCCGCCCCTCAAACCCCCCGACACAAGTGCTCTGGACACGCGCCTTCCCCAAAATCTCCTCTTCGGCCCTCGAATCCATAGCCGGCCACAAAAACGCCAGCACCTTCTCTTTCCCCGTCAAAGAGCGTGATGCCCCCGGCTACAAAACGCTCATTCTCCGTCCGCAAGACCTGAAATCTATTCGCTCCGCAATCGTGGCTGGAAACCGTGCAGCGAACGCTGTGTTTGCCGATGACCCAGTTCTCAGCGCCACGGATCCAGGATCGAGTGTCTGGTTGCCGATTTCGGAAGATCTGATCCCGCCGAAAGGAATAGTGAATTATGCACAGCTTGAGAAGGAGTTGATGCGTATGTTTGCCAATGCTATTATGTTTAATGCTGATCCTGATCGTGGGATCGGGAGAAGATTCCAGGAGGGCGGAAAGGATACTGGAGATGTTCTGGGGTATGAATTTGATGTTGATGGTATTGTCAAGGATACTAGAGCTATGTTTGCGGACGTTGAGAAAGTGGTGGGCAGTCTGAGGAGTGCGGAGCGCAGGAGTGAGGAGATGAGAGAGGAGAGTGTTGGTGTGGCGAGGCCAGAGGAGGATGATGTTGATGAGTTGGCGGGGGATGGGGATTCGCATGTGGGTAATACTGGGACGGCGAAACGGAGGAGGAAGGGTTAGGCAAGGGCAGTGAGGAAGCCAAAGAAAGGCTGGGAAGCTGTATAATACTATAGAATTCTACCAAGATGAAGGCAGGGTTGAGTTGTATGAGGGCGAGAGAGTGAGCTGTAGTGTTATAGAACTGTAAACAATATCTGGCAACAAGCCGAATTTCCACCCAATGCATAGACACACTCAGCCTCAGTGGCTCTTCTCAAGTGTTTGTTATTTTGCACCAAGTAGAGCGAGTCTGAGGACAGTCGGCATACCAAATTAACCAAGCGATTGATCGATACACAGCCAAGTTTTCACGACTTCTTTATGCTACAAAAGAGACCATATTTCCATATTTCCATGACCTGTCGACTTTGTAATTAAAGACTCTTCCGGATGACAATACTAGAAGTATCTTAACTTCGTTGCAGCTGCTTCCATGTTACTATTATATCTTACCAAGCCCCAAAAGAATGGAGTAGCTTATTTGATAGAGAGAGTAGAGTCAAAAATCGCCTCTCTGATCTCTCCACAGTCTCACGGTGTGAAGCCAGCGTGTTGCTGAAGCATCGAAGCATCGAAGCTGACGTCTTTTGTCACCGCGGACTCGGTTCCGCGAGAGCCCAACAATGGCGACATGTCTGCACAGCCGGTCACCACCAAGCCTAGCCAAGTCGATGAGAATTCTCTGTCTGTACGACAACCCAAGACTCCGAGAATTTTCTGCATCAAGATCTCACGATGGCGATTCAAGGCCTCGGTCTCGCCCCAGTACCTGTTTCCCCTTCCCTCCACGTGCCCTCACCAAACACCCCGTTAGAGCTTGGCGCCTCACACGGCACATGGCACGCTAGCCGGGACTGGGGTCCCGTGCTGCGGCTTTACGTAACCCCTTGCACGCCTTTCAAAAGCTCGATACTATGGGGTAATACGGTCTCGAAATGATCCAAGGCCCTGGACACTATGGGGTAATATGCCACTAAGGGTGAAATGCATGGCAGAGGATGGCGAACACGAGGTGTGCGGTCTTAGTCAATGGGATGTATGATTTATAACAGCATCCGGATCTGATTGGACCATGACCTGCTTGGCGAGTTGGCGCTCACCTTGGGGAATTCCACGTCGACATCACGCCATGAGAGAAGAGACTTCTTGCTAGTACCACCAGGCACTGTCGTCGTCTGGAGACACCAGTGAGTGGTTTTTCGAGGTCCGATTTATAATAGCTGCGAAGGGGAAGCCGACGATTGGACGGCGCAGGCCTTGGATGGAAAGTTCTGTGGGACCTCAGACCTGGCTTGGAAAGCACGGTTATGTTTCCGATTCTGCTCGTGATGCAGATGACGAGGATGGAGAGGCTACTTGCGCTCCGTTACTACGGACCGTTGGACATTGACATTTTATACCTAGAGACCGCTGACTTCATGCATCGTGAGTCGCGAAATTGGGTTTCTCTTTATAAGATGGGGACCCCGGGCTTTTGCTGGTGTTTGGTTTGCATAATAACAAAGGGGGTATGAAGTATCGTGAGTTTGGGTTCTACCGTTCTGAGTGTCGTTTGTCTTGGTAGCTACAACTACTGCACACTTAGTGCCTACAGTACTGTCATACAGTGCTTTTCTTCTTTCCTCATCAATACTATCGTTATCGTCTCTGCTCTCCAAGTCCAAGATGTCTCCCTCATTTATGGACTGGGTATCCAGTGTGAAAGGCACTCCTCCCCATCCCGCCAGCTGCTCTCCTCTCGAACGTCTTCCGACAGAACTACTCACCAGAATCTTCCAATATGTCGCTGCTCCAGCTCCGATAAAGGGATGGATGCCTCATGCATTACCAGGTTTGTCCGATCTCACCCACATTTAATGAAAGCCGATCCTAAGACTGTAGCTTCAAGGTGACAACCACAGCTCGCCAACGTCGTTGCTGCCCGCTCTTGGCGTCTCCCGCCGTTTTCACGATATCGCCTTATTCATCATGTACCGCTCACCCAATATCAAAACCTCGAAGAACTCATCCGTTACTCAGTTCTTTGGGACATTAGAACAAAATACCGGATTAGCCTCCCTGGTTCGAACATTCGACATACGACGAGCAGCACCATCGAAATTCATCTTCACATCCTCTCACCTCTCTCATCTCCCTCAACTCCGCGATCTCCGGATATCTTTCAGCCACATCAAAGAAATCCGAATGATTCACACCATTCTTTTCGAGTTACCGGATCTCATATCCTTGACTCTAGATTACAGCCGCACGTCTGAAGACATCTCCATGTTAAGAGAGGCCTTCAAGAACTTACCCGCGGGCCAAAATAGTGCGATCAAATCCCTGAAATTCACCGATGTCACCGATTCAGGCGGTCTCTATATCCCCGGCATCTTGGAATCTCTCCTCCCACGCATGAGCAAACTGCGAGTTCTAGATGTTAGTAACACCTGCGTTACCGTGGACGCTCTCAACGGGATACCCAAGACGACGAAATTGACGCATCTGAATATCTGGGGATGCGCGGATCTGTATCACGATAAGCTAGTCGAGTTTCTGACAAAACACCCGGCTGTAAAAGATTCGTTGGAAGTCCTGAAAGCTGGCTACATATCTCACCCGAGGCCCTTGAGCGAAGCACACATCACGGCCATCCTCTCATCCGCTCCGAGCACGCTCCGTTCTCTCGATTTATCCGCGTCTGAGATGGTTCCATCACATATCCCTTATCTGCAGCGCCTGTGCCGGACGCAGCTTGAAGAATTATCCGTCGGCCGCGGTCTCGAAATGGCCGATATAGAAGACGTACTCCTCAAACCCGCGTATGATTTCGCAGACGAGTACCGGGACGCTCGTATACATGACGATTCTCCACCGACGAAAGAGGAAATCACCCACGAAGCTATGCTCGAGCCGATGAAAAATACCGTCGCGTTGTGCAGGTTACGACATCGTTTGGATTCGGTACGTTTCGTAAAGGGGCGGAAACAAGCGCCACGGTCGAGATTGCGATATCTGAATCTGAGCTCTCTCCCGGCTGAGGAGCAGCGCTTGATCAAGCAGAGTGTGTTGCTGGGAAAGGAAAGCGGACTCGAGGTCGTGGAGGTGGCGGATCTCCCTTGGGAAGATTTTCAGCTCTTGAAGAGGTTGTGTCCGGCTGTGGGGTGGAAGGAGATGTGGGAAGGGAAGAGAGTCTGGCTTGATCGATTATGATACGGTACATGAAAGCTGAAAGTCGATGTTGTGATAAATTATCCACGGTGCATGGAATTTTTCGAGGTTGGTTTAAAATACCGGGAATGGAAAAGTCTGGCTGGAGCTTTGCTTTGAGATGGAGTTTTTGCGAGCATCTTGGGTTTTGGGACTGCTAGGAAAGGGGTTATGGGATTAACGAATTTAAATTTTAATGATAATGCTGTAGGTTACGACTGAGATCAGAGCTATTTGTTGGGCGCCAGACCTGAATTTACGACTTCCCTGGTGGGTTGAAAGTTGGCAAGGGCAGATTCTGAAAGATTGGGATGAAGGGAGCAGATTGGCTCCCTTCCATGCGCTCATGAGATGTATGTAAAAGTTGAAGCAGCGGAGCAATTTATCATGATGTACCTAAGATGGCAAGATTATTATTTTGAAGAAGACCAGATCGGAAAGTCTCGGTGAGTGGTAATACAAATTGCTTTCTTATCAGAATCCTTGAGCTACAGTATCAAGATATAACCGCTGGCTTCGTCATGCTCGATTTCCTAGGGTCACGATCACTTGCAAACGCCAGCTCTTTACTCCACGCCCGTAACGATGACCCATAACAAGCAAATCTATTGCGCGATAGCGAAAAACTAGCCGAGGAAATCCCTCAGGGTTTCCTGTCAAAGCCCGTCTACCAATCACTGCAAAAAAGTCGGTGGCACATCAGGTCCTGTACACGCAGTCAGCACAACTCGCTCCACCACCCCATATTAACACAACTCACCCCAAACATGCAGGTTATCCGGCGCAGCTTTCGTCCTATTAATCTCCGTCTCGTCATTCACCAAATCCCCATCCACGTAATGCTCCAAGATAAACCGACTCGGATCAAACCAGTAATCAAAAATCTGACTGCCCATCACATGTCGTCCGACCCCCCAGCAATTCTCATATCCCTTTTCCACCAACCAGTTGTGTCCCAACATTTGAATATCAAAATCAAAGATCTCGAAACTGGAATGGTGGACGTGGAATTTAGGCCCTTCGAAGAAGAAGAAGCTATGATGGTCGACCAATTCGCTTCCGCGGTCAAGATGTAGGAAGGTCGTTATGTCTTCGCCGGTGGTTGGAGAGTAGACGAGTTCGGTGGGTTTGAAATTGAAATTCGACGTGTAGAACTCGAAAGCCTTGTTGTAATCCGTAACGCAGAGGCCGAAATGTCCGAGCTTGTAGATTGGTGCGGGACCTTTCTTGAAACGTTGCGTTTTGTTCACAGGTCGGTTCTTGTTGGTGGGGAAGTTGTACGCGAGTTCGGGGAAGGTTTCTGTCATCTCCACGGGCGTTTGGCCGTAGACTAGATGCCACGGACAGTTGTCTACTGGCTCGTAGAATGTGACCCTCTTTCCGCCACCAGGAGCATCGGAATCGTGTATTGGTGTCGCATTTGGAAGAGCTGTGGCGAGCTCTAGATCTTCCATAGATTCAACTACGAACGCTGCTCCTCCGAACTTGTCTTCCGATCCTTGAGATGCACAGATTGTGAATGGTTCCGTTCCATAGCCGCGGTAGTAGATCTGTTTTTCGGTCTTCTGGCAGGGACTGAATCCGAAATCGAGGAGGAACTGGTTTGCATTCTCGAGGTTCTTGTGTGTGTAGTAGACATGTGCGATTCGGACTAGGTTGATCTTCTGTTTTGATACCAAAGGGGATGAAGGAGACATAGTAGTGGTATTTGGGGTAAATGAGGAAATAGGTGAAGCTGCTATTGGGTTTGGCAAAGTTACATCAGTCCTTGTCAGTTGAAGAGGAGGCATACAATTACCATATATACTTCATCCACTTGCCTACAACATCGAATTGCTCTCAGCCTCAGAGCCTCGACCGGTAGTCGAGGTTGATGGAGATGTGGGGCTTTCTTGCGGATATTGCGGATTTATGTTTGACGATCTGATACCAGTGGAGTACCCCGCGATATGCCGATTGGCGAAGAGGTCGAAATGCGGGGGAATTTCCGACCAATTGACTCTCAGTACGAAAGCACCTGCATTGAACAGCCACATACATACTGGGGGTCGAGAGTGTCCAATGCCTCGACTTTTTATATGCACTTTTGCATTGATATATCACCCAGATCTACTTGCCGCATTGTGTAAAGCTACAGTAGAAGAATCAAATGCTGAACACAAATACAGTAGACTCATCCGAATCGATGCCACTACCTGCCTGGCTGACCTCCTACACGTGACTCATTCCTCGATGAGTCCAAATTCATATTTGTAGTAGTTCACAAAGTGTTAAACAGATGGTAGTACCCTTGAGATAAACCCACCCGCAAGAGATTGGGGCAGGAACGGCATACACGTGGAAATAAGACAACAATTTACATGTTCAAGGAACACTCGAAGGAATTAACACTTCAAAGGGAGGACTACTGTCAAATAGGAGATAGGCTAGCTGAGTGGAGGCACTAGCAGTACATGATATCGGCTAAAGGCATCGTTCTGCAAGAATGGAACGATTATCTGTACTACCTGAGTCCTACGTATTGTTTGCGAGTGTCTTTTTAATTCCAGCTCCCGCAGTTGTATTTATTCGAGTCGCGAATACCCCGTGTCGCAAAGCAGTATAATCAACTAACTCCGCAGCTGAGGCATTCAAATTAGTGTTTGGAAGAAGTCGAGGCATTGAAAATACTCGGCCGAATGCTGTTTAACTTTGTCTACACCTCGCAGTGATTACTAAAACTGAGATTAAAGATAGACATATCGTGGGTCATGCGCTGATAAGAGAAAGTTTAATTGCTTGATACATAAACTTCATCTACCTCATGCTTATTTTCGTTTTCCGAATCAAAATCAATAGGAAATATGGCGCGGGAAACGAGCTCGACAGAGACTTCTCTGCCTGAATTGATTTCCGGGAATGCGATCATTGAAACCGATCTCTTGATCATAGGAGCTGGACCAGCTGGTGCATCATTGGCATGCTTTCTAGCCCAACATGGTATGTATATACACAAGCGAGCTTCTGTTTTCAAGCGAGAACACAGGTCAATGACCCATTACAGGACTCAAAGGAATTATGATCGCCTCTTCTCCCAGCACTGCAGATACGCCCAGAGCACATATCACAAATATGGCAGCCATGGAATGTTTACGAGATATCGGACTGGAAGAACCTCTGTTGAAGATCGCTGTCTCGAGTGACTCAATGCAGCATACCAGATGGTGTCGCAGCATGGTAGGCGAGGAGTTTGCGAGAATTTATTCTTGGGGAAACGACCCTGCACGAGCCGTAAGTTCCGTAGAGAATTTTGCCGTTTAGAGTCTGATAGATCCCGAGGGAGATTATGATGCCGCAAGCCCATGCCATCACCACGATATCCCACAAACTCTTTTAGAGCCCATCCTGGTCAAACATGCAACTCATAACGGGTTTTCCTGTCGGTTTGAAACATCATTGATCTCATTCGAGAATGAAGCAAATGGGACAGTTCTGAGTAAATTGCAAGACACTCTCACCAAAAATATCTATCACGTCAGATCGAAATATCTTTTTGGATGCGATGGAGCGAAGAGTCAGGTTCTAAGGCAATTGAAAATTCCGATGATTAAGCAGCCTGGACAAGGACTAGCGATCAATTTACTCGTGAAAGTCGACCTCACGCGTGTGATGGAAAACCGCACGGGCAATCTTCATTGGGTGCTGAGACCAGACGAGGAGTATCCAGCGTTTAATTGGTCCTGTGTTGCTCGAATGATCAAACCTTGGAAAGAGTGAGTCGAGACCATGATAAACTGGGCTCTGCTGACTTATAAGGTGGATGTTTATTCTCTTCCCGCATCCCGGGGCGGGTGTCGAGTTCAACCCTTCACAAGAGGAATATCTCCAGTGTGTCAAGAGGATTGTCGGAGATGACTCGATCCCAGTTGAGATAATAGGAGTTTCCAAGTGGTTCGTCAACGAGCAAGTCGCAGAATATTATTCAGAGGGCAACATGTAAGTCAACTATCCCTTGGCGGAAAATAAATTGACTTTTCAGATTCTGCCTAGGTGATGCTGTTCACAGACACCCTCCATTCAATGGTCTCGGATCAAACACTTGTATCCAAGACGCATACAATCTCGCCTGGAAAATTGCGTACGTGCTGAAAGGCAAAGCAGGGTCTGCACTTCTCGAATCCTACAGTCTAGAACGCCAACCTGTAGGCGCAACTATAGTTGCTCGCGCCAACGATGGTTTACGAGACCAGGTTCCTGTCCTGGAAGCACTAGGAATGCTTGATCCTTCTCTGTCAGTACGACAGCAACACTTCGCAGAACTGTCCCAAGCGACGCCAGAAGGTGTAGCTCGTCGAAAGCGATTTCAAGAGGCCGTGGCTAACACAGCTCATGAATTCCATGGTGTGGGCGTGGAGATGAATCAACGATACACCTCGGAAGCAATTTATCTTGCAGACGAAGAACCACGACCGTCACTCCCTGAGGATCCAGTGCTTGAGCACCAAATCTCTACTTATCCTGGAAGCAGATTGCCACATGCATGGCTCAACAACAAACTACCGGGCAAGAAAATTTCCACGATCGATCTTGCTGGCCATGGAGCGTTCTGTATCTTGACAGGTATCGGCGGAGAAGCATGGAAAGAAGCTGCTGCTAAGATTGCAAAGGAGCTTGATATAGAAATTCATGTGTACTCAATCGGCTGGGGACAAGATTTCGAGGATGTTTACTTCGACTGGGCGAGGAGGAGAGAAGTCGCAGAAGATGGATGTGTGCTTGTGAGACCGGATAGATTCATTGCGTGGCGTTCGCATGGAATGAACGCAGATCTGGAAGAGAAACTTCGCCATGTCCTTAAGTCAATCTTGCATATCTAGCCAGTAAATCGAGACACCCTTCAACAATCGTGTAACCTCAAATTTCAAGTGCTTGTGTGACCTCAAATCTCCCCGCTGCTGTACGTCTATCCGGTCCGCCGTGTTCATTTTCGGAATGAAGGTGCTGAAACTTTCTAGCGAGGATTTCATTTGGCTAACGCTGTTAGTGTGCTCTCGCAGGGCAGGCAGGAAATCTAACAGCTGCCTCGCATCATATGGCAGACGATTCCAGGCGCAGACATCTCATGACTATGAGAGTCACGGAATTTTGATTGGGATGAACCTTTGAAAAATTGCCAGAGACCCGATACATTAAAGCACTTGAGATACTGTCGATGTATAGTAGGTGAGGAAGTTATGAGGAATTTGATAGTGTTCTCCTGATCCAAAAAATATGATTATCAGTAATCACGTCTGTTCACATTGTCCTGCAGCTCTGCTAATAAAGGAGTTGGCATCTGCTGAGATCCATGACCATTTTCCTCCCTAGACTCTTCTTCGATGATACAAACACCCCTGAATCTACACACCTGCTTATTCCAAAAAACCTCAAGCCATTCCGATTTCATCATTTCACCAAAAGACTAACGCTACTTCTGTCTCAGGTTCGTCAATAGTCTCCGCTGGGTCTGACATCACAAGCTCTTGGACCAAGTCCTTCTATTGTGGGAGACAGCATGACCACTTTCATCAATAGTTAGTATATTACCTCTCTAATTCTTAGGACAGGATATATATCTTACAGTCCATTGACAGCTTTTACCGCCTTGGCAATTTGGGACCTTTACCAGCTCGGCAGACGTTCCAGGTGTACAGCTTACTGTAGAAGGGACACTTGGGTAAAAACAGGATTTGCTTGTTTGGCAAATACCAGTGCCTGAAAATAGCACGCGCCCGCTGTTGCAAGCAGATGAAGCTTGGCCTGTAAACACGAGTACTAGAACTGCAAAGGTCTTGAACATGTTTTCGTTGGTGTAAAGTATGACAAGGTAGAGTCGTAAAGTGTGTTCAAGTAGATGATAGGCAGCGATTATAAAATTTAAAGAACAAGAGTCTTTGTTTGCTTTCGAACCTAATGATAAGGGAGAACCTGGGCCTATAAGTACTCTAGATAGAGTAAACGCCGAAGACTTCTTCATTTCTGATCTGTGCCTCGGCCCCTCCCTTGAATTAACGTTAACAGGGGCAATAACTGGACCTTGTGTGGGTAGATTCTATGGGGGTTTCCATTCAATAAGCTCTATCCAACCTGAAGTGGGGTCACACTCCGTCTCTCAGTGAGTCTGAGCCTATGTGTTCATCAGAAGATGCCTACATCCAACCTAAATCCCCTGCAAACCAACTGTAGGAAGGTTCAGAATCACGAAGAAACCGAGCAGGCCTCTCCCGAGCCTTCCATAGCTACAGTACACTTGCGACTACAAAAGACCATATTTTGGCTCGTGCCCGAGGATCTGCCAGAGTGTATGGCCATTTAGAGCTTGAGAAACAGGGCTTTAACCCACAAAAGCTCGGCTTTAATCTTTCTTTACTCCTTTGAATAAAGTATAATTATAAAGTTGAATTCCACTAGGAAAGATGACCCGGGAGAGTAAACTTTGTACTTGTCATGGCACAAGTACTGTAGAACTGAGAGAAAGTATAAATGATTGCTTTATTAGATAGTCTGCAGAGACCCCTATACACACAACAGTGACTACTCGGTTTCTCCAGAAGTCTTCAAATGCACGGTCTACAGCATTGGCTAGTACAATAGACTGAATATTCAGCGAGATATCCAGATTTTGCGAATTTGTCGATACGTTAGTTGTACGAAAACACTCTTTACCTCAACATTCAAAGGTTTAAGACGTGATGGCTTTACTGTTATGCTTACTTGCCCGCCCGAAACCTTAATGTAAAGTTGAGGGAGAGTTTACCCTTCGGCCTTCGGATACGAAAGCAAATTTTCAGGGCCACAGCTAAATAGCCATACGTGAATAGCTAAACAGCTATTCGCTAAAATTCTAGTAACTTGGCGTGTATATCTAGGGGACACGCCCCCCTATACAAATTTGTACTAGAGGGCATAGGCTATTTATGCAGAATAAAAATTTCATAATAACCTAATTACCCCTAAGGCTAAGGATTATTATTTGAGTTAGAATTAAAGTTATTCAGAGACTTATACTAAACTCCTACTACTTCTACTATGACTTCTAATCCTTAAGTATACAGCCCTGCGCCTCCTATAGCAATTTATAGTGATATTACTACTGGATTTACTACTATTTAAGTATATACAAAAGCCTATAGC
>JACBAH010006495.1:0-10989 GCA_014282315.1 Neospermospora avenae | reverse complement strand
GAGGTATCCAGCGAGTAGCAACCAACTGAAGACACCTGCGAGGATGTTATGCAACTTCGGAATTGTGTCCAATTGTAGGAGCATATCGATGTACCTTGTTTGCAACGGTGGATTTGGGGTGATTGAGGGCTTTTCTTGTGGCGCCTCTTCATCAGTAGTGAGCGCCTTGGTCTTTTTGGTCCGTGGAGGTGGAGGTCGCTGAAGGCGGAATGGGTGCGGGGAGTCGGAACGAGAGAAAGAGCCCGGCATCTTGTTCATATTTGATGATAGAGAGGGCAAGTTCAAGTGGGTGGCCGTCCTCTTTAAGTACCACCAATCTAACTTCTGAAAGCCGCAAAGAGGTTAATCAAGCTTCGTCCGTCATTGTCATAGCCTATTTGAGCAATATATGCACTGATGGCTCAGATCCCGTGCTCAAGAAGCTTGGCCGGGGCCTATTTAGGATGCTCCTGAATACCACTACGATTGAATTGGCTCAGTATGGTTCTTGGGACGCCATTGCCCTCAGCAGTTAATATGTACTTAGTTGGTAACAATACGTGCTTGATTTTGGCATCGAGAATTACCGACGCTTCCTTGCATGGTGGGTTTTAGATATTTCATCTGTGGCAGTACGCTTGAGCTCGAGAATTCTCAACGCATCGTCGCGCACTCTCTTCGCAGATTCCTCCATCTCATTGTCAGTACAAAGGCTGTCTTGTGAGACTAGTAATACCGTGTGTGTTCGATCATTTGCTACCTCTTGGAAACAATCTCGTGGAGCAAGCATCTGTAATTCCGTATTGAAAATCCGGAATCTCTTCCTGATGTACTTCTTCGCAATTCGTTCGACTTCGGATGAGTCTTCTGGATGGGCGTAGATTGATGGCAATGCTTTCCAACAATGTCCCTTCCATTCCTTGAAACGGATCTCGACCTTCTCTTGCTCGTGTTGATCCTGTACTAGTCTGTCCCTTTCTAACCTTTCCCGCTGCAGCCGTTCCTCCTCTAATCCCGTTTGAAGTTCCTCTTCTTGCCTGAGCTGTTCTTGTCTCTGTTGTTCCCGCTTCTCCTGTTCCAATTCTTTCCGCTTTAAAGCGTCATAATTCAGCCTCTCCCGTAACTTGACCCTTTCCAGCTCCGCTTGCTCCAGTCTCTCCCGTTCCAACAATTCGCGCTCTAATCTCTCCAACTCCAATGTCTCTTGATCCAATCTCTCTTGATTTAGTCTCTCTTGCTCCAGCCTCCTTTGGAGCTCTTGTTCTTGCCTGCGTTGTTCCTGCCTTCTCTCTTCCTGCGCAGTCGAAGCCTGCGTTTGACCACCATTCTGGTCAACTCCGGAGGTCTCTTGATATTGATCTCTATCTTGCCTATGATAATAGGACAGCACACTATCTGCATCTTCCGTATCCTCGCCCATGTTCGTGGCGTTATCGGTCTCAGACGGTCTACCAAAGAATGCAAGATAAACAGATTTCCGGACGTAAAAGGATGTTATGCCATCTCCTTGATCTTGTCGTGTGTCGTGCAGGTGATCGACAAACAATAAGTTACGATCTGCTTCAAAAGACCGGCACCGGGGCTTCCCACACCTGACGGATAGTGCAACACCAGGCCCAGAAGTCACCAGGATAGGCCTTGATCGTGGGTATGTTCGCCTGGTATCTGTGTCTAGCTGCTTCAAAGCCTTGATCTCGTCGGATGCAAATCCCAAGTCGCTTGCAAGATCAGCAAAGCAATGCAATACGGACGGAACAGCGCGTGCCCTTGGCTGTTGCAGCAGATCCTTCCCTTTACGCTCCCGCGGCATGGAAGGGTATTCGCGCATGGCGAAAGCGAATAGCTGTCGAATTCCATAATCGATCTGATCTGCGCGGTTACCTTCCCAATGAACGAACGTGTCTTCTTTGCTTTGGATTCTGATAAGGCCATCCTCCTGATTTACACCGGTGAACCGTTTTTGAAGAGCTTCAATGAGACTTGCGTTATTTGGAATTTGTGTCAGCCGTCTCACCGAGTCGACAAGGAGCTCAAGATACAGAACATCGTTGAAAAACGTACCCAAGGACGGCACAAGTCCCTCGAACATCTGTAGACGTCTCCAGATCTCTTCACGTTCCGGATCGCTAAAGGCACTGAATATCCTGGCCCCGTGTATCTCCCCGTAGAGAAACTTTGCATCCTTCGTCGATGCTCGCGGCGCTCTCAGCTCCATGGCCTTCACCGTCGCTGGATCAATCTTTTGCATTGCATGCTCATCACCCTCAACCAAGTCCGAGTAAAATCTCTTTATACCTTCGAGGTAGTTCGTGATTAGCTAAGGTAAAATTAGCTTGTATGCTAAGATCAACTTGTTACTAACTTCGGGGCATCTCATTGGCGTTATCTTGTGAATGGTAGTCAACTTCATTCCATCCCAAAGACCGTAGATAGGTAAGAGGCTGTCAAAAGCTTCGGTCAACTCCTCGTTCCGAAGCAAGGTGGTCATGTCCTTTGCTCGGGTCTTCTTCAGCCGAGCTTGCCATCGTTGCCTGAAGATGAAATTATCCTTATATTGACGTATTTTGCGATAAATTTCACCATCGCTGGGCTTCTCCTCGTTTGAATACTCTTCAATGAGGCAAGTTTCCAGGTTCGTGTCAAGGTCTACCCGCTGTGGTTAGCTTGAACATCAGTTGTCAGGCTTGACTATACCTGACAAGTAGAGATCGACTGTCCACCATTTGTCGGTCTCAGAGAGAAATTCTCGGGCAGCTTCAATCCTATGTAGTCCATGCAAATAGAAAGCTTGTAATCGTCGGGGAAGGTGAGCTCGGGAACACCGTTCAGCAATTGGCGGGCTGAAACACGCGAACTACGTAACGCCAAATCCAGACACTCCTGGGAAATCTTCGCGGGTACATGATTGTGCAATTTCATGCGGTGACATCCTTCCTTGTCAAAGCACCCCGCCAATATTTCCACATGCTGTCTGCTTGGCTCCCTTCGCAGGTTTGTGCCATCCCAATAGAGACGGAGTACATCGAGGCTGACGCGTGCCGCACCCAGATATTTCAGACGCCTTTCAACGTCGAGTCTAGACTCCTCAGCTCGAGCTCGAGATTGTCGCATTTCCCTTGAGGATTTGATGATGCCAGAGCAGGAAACGAGCCGGCTCCTAGGAGCGAGTCCTCGTTCTTGTACCATCGCACATATTCAAATTTGACTCTGCTAGTATTGGAATTCTTCAGTCCACCGGATTTAGCATTTTCAGGATTTGGTCCATAACAGCATATACTAATTTAGGTATAGTGAACTAGCACTGGAACTTTGACAGTCAACATCAGCAACTGGCGCATTACATGAGTTAAGCTTCTGGCGAAAAAGCAACCAGCGACTTAGAGATTCGAAACACACAGCTGTGCACCCTATTTTGGCATGTAACAGATTGAAGTTAAAGGAAATCTGAGCACATACCACATCAGCCATTCTTGTTTTTGTTGATACGTAGAACTCTAAGGTACCAAGTACCTTATTCTAATCACTACATATTGGCGTGTCATCGCAAATCTTACTGGGATTGTTTACCTTAATCTTCGTCCCATGCTCAAAATCATCATGCTTACCAACATTGCTGTTACTGTCATATGTATCCAATGCGGCCATGAAGAGCGCAAGATCTCAAGTCAGAAATGTTTTGTACCCCACCTCCTCGGTGTCTGGCAGTTCATGCGCTTTGGTGGCGAAGCGGGTAAAATTACTGCAGTATTCTGTTTATATGAATATAATGAATAATTTTGGAGAGCAACATGGATACGTGAGGTTACTCACTAAATATATGGCGATGCTGTTCCTAAATGAGGTCACGCCGCTCATGGAGGTGGGAAAAAGGAAGGTGTCTGTCAGTTGCTTGGAAGGGTACCCGAGGGCATGATCAGCATGCCTTATTTATTATCTACGGAACAAACTCGATGGAACATAATCTAGTCATTGATGTTCTGAATTTTGAAACCCTCCAGGTGATATACATTGCTTTGTAACAATCCGAGAATAAGACCAGATAGGCTCGTCAAGAAGCGGTCTTACAGTTCTTCATGACCAGCATGGCTGGCTTGTCCTTCACAAGGTCCTATTTCCCCGGCGAAACTCGAGTATACCGTCCACCAAGCTTGGAAAGCGACTTCTCGATATTCTCCACGAAGCCATGCCGTTTCAAATGCTTTGTATTGGGTTGCTTGAAATAGTCTCAACGTTGTCCCTTCGACAAGGTTAGTCAGGTTTTTGAACTGCGTCACACTCAATTTATTTCCAACAAGCAAGTCCAGGCTCAAACTGAGCTCAGTTCCGGGCACTTCGAGCGTTTCTTGAAAGTATTCAAAGGGAGGCCAGCGTCCGGGGCTATCGTTATGCGATTGGATGATATCTCCTGTTACAAGCTGTATAGCGACTGGCAACAAAGCAGATAGCTCTGGACAGCTTCTAGTAAGCGCAAACTCGATAGGCATGACCAAGTCGTCGGACTTGGACTTCATGAAAATCGTCCCACCCGAAGTGTCGTTACGACCATGTGTAGTTGAATGTTGTTGTGATAAATCACGAGCTTGACCTGCACCTTGTGCAAAGGATTCCTGCGAACCTGGCACAATGTTAATTCTGTAGATAGAAAGAGGGAGGGGACCTTACAGGGTGCAAGGGCTGAATGATATAGGAATAGGAGAGGCAATATGCAACTGAACATCAAAATCGACTCCCACATCGTCACCTCACAGTCGCGAAATATTGTGGAAGAGCTGGGAATTGACGGCTTGTAGGAAGTGATATATTCTAGAAGGATTCGCTCTGTCGTTACTGTTAGAGAGAAATGAGGACATTGCAAGCAGTCATAGTGTGCGATGGAGACAGAGGAAGAGATTTAAGCGAATACGGCCCATAGGAGACGAGGCGCAAGAATAAGAGGTAACAGGGATGGTTGCAATAGAATGGAATCAACTGGCATAACAATGACCCCAGCCGTGCTCTCAAGAATATGCTCAAATTTGGGCATATAGCCTATGATAATCGAAGAACATCCTAATGCATAGAATTATCTTTAGTATATGCTACTTTAAGTATGTCCTTGATTTTCGAAATTGTTTTAAGCCTATATAAATCTAGGAATTCACTCTTTTGGGTCGTGACGCAGCAGAATTTCTGATTCACTAAATATTCTTAAGCATATACTGCGAATCTGCTCTGCTAAAGCTAGAAGGGAAAAAAAACCTTATGCACAGAAATATTTAAGTATATACCAAGCTAAGGTGAATCATCTGCTTGCGCGGCCTAAAATTTGCATATTTGTCATTGGCGTTAAACCGACTAAACATATTATTGAAGTTGCATCACGTGTTCTCAGCTTTTTGCTTTATGGCTCCAGATTGGTAGCCTCCTTAAAGAAACCAATCAGCCAACCGCTTCAAGGCTGAATACCAAGTGGCGGAAGACCAGATTTCCCTTAAAGGATGTAAATATGCTTCACTAAAAGCTTGGCAGCGCCCTTGAGCCACCTCGGTGAAGATACCTCTTGCCATCCAATGCCTACTGCACCATCACGATTAAAGTTATAAAATTCTTCCACTTCATGATGAATCTGACTTAGAATAGCAGTGCACGAGGAAAAGCTTTGTCAGAAAGTCACAAGCTAAGTTTACTACGTTAGTGGATTCTAGAGCATTCGTGAAAAGTGAGATAGCAAAGACAAATGGGCTGCCATATGATTGTTGTCCAAGCGCTCAAGCGAACCCCTGAACCCTAAGCCAGATGTGACGACTTCGCAACCTTGGCGTAGAGTCTTAATGGAACAAACAACTTTGAAATCTATTGCAAAGCAAGAGTCAGGCTGTTTCAAATCCACTATTTCCCTGGCTATGCTAGTATTATGCAGAAAGCTCGAGTGCCTTGTGCGGCACCGGCACAGCTGATACGTGCCTCCACCTCCAGCATACATCGGGAGGCGTGGTGGATTAGGCGAACTTTGTAAAAGGAAGGACTTTCAATAACTATAAACATGATATCCTCTGACAGATGAGATCTTCAGGTTTGTTGGAAGAGTCAAAGCGGATAGACCGAGTCCAAGGACAGACCAGCTCTGAAGTCAAAACCCCGACTTGAGTGACTACGTCCGAACCTAATAATGCCTCCATGATCCCCTCGAACCTTGTGGCACTAGTTTCACATAAGCTACTTGCGGCGGTGTTTTGTTAGTCGAGAAGGATACAGTCTAAGATTTTTCTAACCTGTTATTTCGTCGTCCTGATAAAACCTAGAAATGATCCGAATAATTCAAGCGTTATTAATAACTTAGATTTCTGCGCGACCGGCTTGTATATTCATCCTGCGTCGGTATCTATATGCCTTATATTTTAATTGGAATGGAATCGTCTCGGTAAAAGGAGCTTTTCTTGGTGATTGCGGAACCTGCGATAAGTTGAAGCCAATCTGAACGTATCTCGCTTATTACTAGGGGCTTCGCTTAAACAATCGAAAGACAACATCCAGAGCCTAACCTTTTCCCCCTTTCCTTTTGTAAAATCCATCTTATCAAGCATATAGAATGATAATGACCGACACAGCTTATCTTTATGAGACTGGAGCGTCATGTAATGACATATGAAGGGCTGCTCGGCTGCACTAAGACACTATGCAAGTTCCTAGAGACCGAAATTAAGCCGGAAAGAGGAGTGAGTATAGGAATACTCAATCTACGCCTCTAGACCGCCTGAAAGACGAGAGGTCAGTATCATGAGGAGCTCCATATCTCCCAATATTAAAGTTGTGATAATATTGTTGATACCCAGGTCCTCATTAGCGATGAGATCCTATTGTGACCGACTATCATGAACACGCATCTAACATGCAGGAGAGAATGTGTGAGATGCTGGGACATTCGAACATATCGGAGAGCTTCAAGTGAGCTGCCTGTTCCTTCACCTTTTTCGCGCATATGTAGCTAGCCAGATTCAAGTCGAAGCCACCACAGGAGCCGTAGCGTGGCGGCACACCACCCTCATTGTAGGGATGGCCTTGCGTATCTATGATACAGAGTTAGGAGGCAGACCCACGATGCACCCGATTGACATACCCTGTCAGTTTCTTCTCCAATAGAACACGCGCACGGATCCGCGAGATGTGATCAGCGTGACCCTTGAAATGTGCGCTAGAGCTAGGAATAGGTATATAAGCCTTCGTCCTGCCCATAAATCTCCATCTTATTTCTATTTTCTTCTTCCACTTTTTCGTCCCGCCTCGACTCAAACTTCCTCATTATCGAGCCCACTCAGTCAATCCATTCGTCATGCCTGCCTACAATTATGGTTCCACAGGTCAGCTCAGATCCCGGAAGCGCCAGCTTGCTGGTGTTGCTCCCTATCGCCTCCCCACCGCCTCCATGGTTATAGCTTCCCAGGCTCTAGATATCGTCATGAGTGAGGAAATTATCACGGATGGACCGTCACAAATAACTGACGTCGATGCGGCTATGGCGGATGATATGGCTGCTGGCTCCAGGCCCGAGGACACAGCCCCAACGCCAGCCAGCATCATGGACGACACCGCGCCCACCGGTAATTTTGAACCATCGAGCGAGGATTCAACCCCAGTCACTATCATCGAAAAGACCATCCCCGGTGGCACAAGACTCTCCACGCCCATCGACGGCCGAACAGGCCAACTGAGCGAGGAGACAGCACCAGCCATTATCATGGATGACACCACGCCCACGGGCGATCTCGCACCATCGAGGGAGGATATAGCTCTAGCTAGTATCGTTGAAGATACCACGCCTGGCAATATCCGACCCTCCACTCCCATTGACATCCCAACGAGTCGACTGAACAATGGTGCAGCTCCAGCCAGTACCATCCAATACACCATCCTCGTTGACATAGAGACGTTGATTGACGATGAATCCTCATCTCACGTCAATATCCTAGACGCCATGTCCGCCAAAGCTGCAGTTGACGATGACAGTACGATAGTGGCCATGGCTGAAGATACACCGATACCTGTGAAGATCACACGAGGCGAGGAGCGCAGCGTGGTGAGTGTCTCGGCCGAGAACGTTGGTCGTGACACGATCATCCTGGAGGAGGAGGATGATGTTCGCTTCGTTATTGATGAGGAAAGACCTGGGTGGAGATGGCCCAAAGCCGTGCTGCTGGTGGGTCAATACAGCCTATCATGATCGAGGATGACAATGAGCAGATCGATGAGCCCCAGGCTTACATTCGTGATATTGTGCGAAGTGACGTCTCGGATGAAGACATGGAGTCTGAATACCGCGGCGAGAATAGCATTTCCGGATCTCCCCGACAGTTTTCTTCTCGCTCATCTCGACTTTAGGGACGATTGATTCATCTTCAAGCTAATCATGTGGGATATACGATCACAGCGTTTGACTAGCAGATTGAAAATCGCGATGATGGGAAGCCTGAAAACATTGATCACCAGGGTCGTTTCATGGATGATTACCCTTGTCTGAGCTGGATGCGACGAGTAGAAAGAGTGGTTGTCTCGACTATCTCATTGATGATATCAATAAGTATCGTACAAAATTGGCTTGGGCTCGTCGTCATCAGAAGGAACAGAGAAGAATAGCGAGTGGTATCTAACTTGCAACACTTGCTTGAAGAAGCTTGGCGCTTCTTTCCGTGTTAGACTATTGCTTTCTCTTTCATATATCCTCTACTTGCGACGTAGTCCGCGAAGGTTTCGTGAATTGAAGACGATGCTTGCAGCAGCGATCAATCACATGTCTCGTGAATTCGGCTTCTTGAAGTAGTCTCGACAGCCCCATCAAGTAGATTATGCCGAAGAAGCCATTTGCTCAAGATGAAACGGTTCCATGACCCAGCCTAAAGTACACCACCGTATAATTAAGTTCAAGGCGTGATGAGAGTATCGCCTAGGCCTTTCAGCCAACCTAAGTTACATTTGGAGCTTACCCCGACCATTGGTGCCTTTCAGCCAAGTCAAGTTCCATGTGGCGACAGAATTATTTGGTAGTATCACCGTTTGCTTCGTGGATGGCGATGAACCTTACATTGGAGCAGCACCCTTTTATGGTAGTGACTGGTGAAGATACTGGTAAGCTATGTGTGAATCCTTACAGTTGGAATTTAACGCCGCTACCGACTGTTCAATCGTGGTGAGGGATAAGGATAGACATGCTCGAGGTGACTGATCCCTCGAATGAGGAATGATCTGTTGAGTACAAGTGCTAGCCGAAGCTGTTTCCGATACTGTAAAGCGACTTCAACGAAAAAACGCGAGGCCACGCCATATCAACCCTCCTGTCGAAGCAACTGTACCACGGGTTTCTAGAAATAATAGAGTGTGTACAGCTCAATGGAGCCCAAAACGCCAAAAGAGTACAGATGCTGGACTTGCAGCCATGTCAGGTGGCAGTTGAGAGGTCAGAATGCCATCATCTATGAAGGATACAACAGTTCTCGCTGAGCGCCCCCGCCAGAGCATTGGGATTGAGGGTTTCTCCTTCCCTCCCTCAGCCTCCGAATTTGAAATTTCCGCCAACTTCGTCAATTTCAGCTCTTCCTGAACCTCAATCCTACTCGGCCTCGCATACTGTCACTGTTGATATTGCCAGCAATACCGATGACAGCTGACGACGCGTCGCAGATAGAAGGTAGATGTTTGAAAATGGAGGAAGCAAGTTGAGAAGGTAAAGATCTCGATCAAGGGGCGTTCACTCTAGATCTGTAACCCTCGCACAGGATCCGATGTCTTCGCAGGCTTCTAGAGCACTTAATTAAGGCACGTTCAACGCCGTCAAACCTTATAAAGCATGTCGTCGACGCTCTGCACTCCTGCCAAGATTGATCCCACAATCTCTCCGAGGATGCCCCGCCATATCGCGTCAACAATTCAATTTTTCACGAATTTTAATATTACAACTCCTGCTGATCTTGCAGAGACCTCTAGCAATAATACAAACACCATCTATGAAATTTTGTCTCCCAGGATAAAGCTGTCGTCAAGTTCTGATTGACTACCTGGCATGAAGGTCGTGTTCTTGCCATGTTGATGTATATGCGATAGCAAAAAGTGAAGAGCGTTGCGAAAGAGTCTGTGCATAGTGATAGGTGAATGTGAGACGTGGTGAGATGTGGATGAAGAAGTAGCGAGACGGAAGAATGTTAGTACGAAGATTGTGCCAACTCTATTGCGTACAGGTAAGATGTGACTGAAGTAAAGTAACCACTCATTGACCAGATCACTCGTCATGATCTTGGCTCTAACAGGGGGTGGGTCGTCGCCAAGTCTTACAGGTTGGCTCTCTGAGAAGGCCTTGCTCATGGCGTTTGGCGGCAAGGTGAATACGCAAGCCCTTGCTGTTATAAGCCAAACAAACAAGCACAACTGACGACTGGAGATCAGAATCCGAGATACGTACGTCGCATTCACATCGTGGCCTTCAAGCTCTCACCCGCTGACGCTTCCTATACGAAACATCTGCTAAGTCTACCCTCATCCGCTTCCGATGATTCGATGCTCCGAAGGGTGCGCTTAACTCTTGGGCTGATACGAGCCCATTGATTGTAAATGGAGAGCCGCTGATACTGCAAGGATCCATGTTCCCTTCCCGCAATTGGATAGTAAATGCAGATCGTCTGTCGACAAGCTCTATACAGACTCTTTTACTGAAGTTTCCTTTCAGATCCAACCACGAACTGTCGATCAAGCCTTCAATTGGACGATCCTCGACAAAGAATTTGATCGACTTTTTGGACAGCTGCTCCATCAGAACATCGAACGCGTGGTGATTAGCACGCCGACGACATAGTATTCGCCCTGTGCAAAGATATTTTCCATTCTCCCTCGATGGATCATGGTCCAGCTCAAAAACAAACAACTCAGCCACAATACAACGTGCAAGTCGTTTCAGCTCCGTGGATCCATGAACAGCCGCTCGAGCGGCCGTTTTCAGTTCCTGCATCTTCGTCGTGTCGTCTAAGGCAGGTTCCGGGCCATCAAACT
>JACBAH010006494.1:0-10959 GCA_014282315.1 Neospermospora avenae | reverse complement strand
ATTCAATTTGATCTAATCTTAGTTAATTTAATTAATTAAAAGTTAATTAATTGAATTCTTTTTCGCATACTAGTTATATCCTTTAATCGAGAGCCTCGTTAGTTCTAGTACTACCGGGGGAACGGATTAGTTCACTTCCTTTAAAGCAATCAACCTACAGGTCGAATAGGTTATAAGGCGCTATTATAGAACTTGAAGGGTTAAGATACAAATATATCAAAGTAAGTAGAGTCCTTCGAGGTTATTTATATAAAGTTTCAAGTCAAATATAGTAACTCTGCCCCTATAAGGTTCTGTATGCCGGATCTCTAGAGTCGTTGCTAGCTCTAACTAGGAGGCTTAACGAGCGGATACTCGTAGTATAGATCAATGCCGATTCGTTCTTCCGTCGTTAAAAGGTACTATTAGCTTTAGGGGTTCTCGTCTATTAAGCTTCCTCCGCAAGTATCGTAAGGTGATCAGCTTATATATAGCAGGTTCGGTATATTATACCTCGGCTCTTTAGCACGAGTAGTATAGGGGGTTCTACGCTATTCCTCGAATGGTATAACTTCGAAGCCCTAAGTATCTAACCTCGAGGATCTTCAAAGTTGAACGTAGGCTTGATCCGGCAACTATCATATCGTGCAAGCTAATATAGCAAATAGACTTTATACGTTCCAGGTTCTAGGGAGTATTCCTTGATTACGTTATATTATCTATTAAGGCTATATAAAGGAAGAAGGGCGTATAAAGGAAGTATTCTACCTAAGGTATTATAGTCGTTACTATATCGAGTAGCTGATCATCGCTATCTTCTATCGTAGGGGAGGAATAGAGGCTTATATTAAATAATAACTAAAGTATATAACGCGGTACTAGTAGCGCGTAATAGGTAATACGATCTGCAATTAATTAGTATCTTATCTATACTTTTGAGCAATAATTCTTAATAGGCTTACCTGGCTTCTAGTGGACGTTATTACCTATATATCAAACAGGCACAATATAGGATATCTAAATAAGGCTAAGAGCCCGGGTAAGCGAGTATTAGCTTATTGCAGGTAGCATAATTGCTTAGCGTGACTTAATTAGCTCGATATTGCCGACGGCATCTATATTCCGAGTCACCCGCAGCTTTATTAACTTCGTTCATAAGCACTACGCTCCCTCCCTTTATATACCTATCGGTTAATAAAGGTAGATCCTACAGTTACCGTATCTAGCTAGAGTAGTAATAGGCCAACCTCAGATATATTCTAGCCCTAAAATATATTATCCTCGGCTCTATTTAAACGCTCAAAATCGAATATGACGAGAAAACAATTAAGATCACTTATATACTGCGGCTTATCGTTAGTCGCGTTTGGTAATATAATATAGCTTCTTTCAATTAGCTATTGCTAGCTGACTTTATGCGGCCTGCTCGATAGGATGTCCAATAAGGACTAAATAAATGATAAAGCTACATTAGCTATTCGTCCGAAAAGCATTAATACTACTTTCGTATATCAAACTCTCCTGCTTAATATAATTACAGTCTGTGAAGGGACTATATAATACTTTGTCCAAATCAGTGGTAGATACATTCGATGATCGGAAAAGCTATATAATCTAATCTAAGTTTATTAAAATGTATCAATACTTACTATACGATCAAGCATAGATGTATATCGCACTGCTACTTGCAGACTTGGACTATATTTAATCCAGACCTATTAGTATAAATGAGGATATGACTAATTACTCGCTTTAATAAAAGGCGTGTGATATATGAGCGCGTGTTTCCCGAGTTTGCTTCAGATAGGACTTACGGAAAGTATGTCTGGACGCTATTTATATATGCCAAGATACGCTAGCAGCTGGAGTGGGACCAATGCACTCCCGATCGTTCCGGTAGAGTTCCTTTCCTTGAGACGCACTGCAAGATTTTATCTTGACATATCATGGACGAAGCTCTCATTTGAACCACAATCTCACCGTGTGGTTATACTGAGCTTCTATGAAACATATCTTCTCTTAAGAAAAGATATATTAAACAATGCCCAAAGTACAGAGTCTTATGGAAAGTATCACAAGGTGTGTCTTTATAGGAAAAACAGCGAGGCCAAGCTAATAATCGAGACAGAAGTTTCAATGATGGCACTTATTCCGATTTGACTGTCGTATGTGACAACAGATCCTGGAAAGTTCATCGTGTGATTGTTTGTTCTCAATCGAGAGTTTTACATGCTGCATGCATGACAGGATTTAAGGTTGTATTCTCAAACAACCTCCTGATCCCAAAGTCTTACGTGATTAGGAGGCACAAACCGGAGTTATCGATCTGGATGACGATGATCCTGCTGCAGTTGAAGCAATGCTGAAATTTTTCTACACCGGCAATTACACCGTGCCAGCTTCTGAGACCGGGGAGATTCGCTTTGAAATACGAAGCGCAATTATCATTTACATCTTAGCCGACAAATACGATGTGCCGGCACTTATGGAGCTCGCACAAGGAAGTTTCAATTTTTCACTTGGGCTTCGACTTACCGAAGAAGATTATCTCTCTGCAGTCTCAGATGTTTACACTTTACCTGTACCAACCAATGCCCTCAAAGCTATTACTGTCGAACATGCTCGGAGAAGGTTTCGAGGAATGTTGCGAGGTCCCAAATGTGACCTCGTGAAAACGACACTGCTGCAGATGCCTGAGTTTGCCCTTGACATACTTATGGTGTTTGTTAATACTCCTCTACGTGGTTGTTGTTCTTCTTGCGGTCCGGACCAGATCGCTGAAGCTCTTCAGGCACGTTGTATTAAGTGTGGGAAAGGAGGACTTACACTGACAGATTGATAAGCGATTGAAGCTTTCGGTATTGATTAATATAGGATGGTGTACCCTGAAGATTCGTTGACATACTTTGGGATAAGATAAGGGCAGGCGGGCTGCGCTCAGATTCGAGGCATCTTGAACGACTAGTAATATGGGTTTTCTTCATAGTGCTACGTTTCATCGGACGGGCTCCCGGTAAAAACGAGTGAGGATATTGGCAGGGTACCAGACTTTTGTTCTGACAGTCTCGAAAGCGGAGCAGCAGGCGGGCAGATGCGGATCGCACAGAGATATATATAGTCGTACATTACAATCTTTACAGATCTTCTGTTTATGAAGTACGTCGACTCGAGACCCATTCTTCGATGAAGATCGCATTGTAAAGCCACACAAGAAGAGGTCTGGGAGTGCCTAGATAAAGATGCTAAGCTCAGGTACGCAGCTAATGGCAGTATACTAGCCACCACCACAACTACCATAGGTGGCGCGGAAGGTGCGGCAGTGAAAAGTTTGTAGAAATCATGTTATATTCACAGGATACATTACTCGGGTACTAAACATGTACGATCAGAGAAGTCAATATTTCTCGTCTAGGCTGTCCGACGCATTCGTATTAGGTCCTCTACTAATCAGCTCTACAAGAGCACTTGGAGAGACTATATTATACTGGAACTTAAGTTTTGGTGAGTATAGACAACGTGCTCTCGATACAGATTTGCGTGTTACGCATTTTTGGAACGCATTAGGAGTGGTAGAACGAACAGTAGGTCAGCCGATAAAGTTGTGTGCACCCTCGTCTGATTATGTACGAAGTTCAAACTTCTAGAATTCTCCCCTGACCTTAGACTATCGTGTTCTGTTTCAAGCCTGTTTCTTGTCCTAATAGTCTCTTCCTTATCGCCTGCGATCTGATGGAGCTCGATGTCTTATATCGTGCCGATAAAAGGTAGGGAAGAGAACTAGAGGGGACTGGTCGTACCACTAACGAGAAAGTGATCAACTGCTTGTAAATAGATACCATCGACGAATCTCTTCCGAGCGACCCTATAATATGACTTTAGTGTATTAACTGCTTCTTCCTATAGATATCGTTAAGCTCCTGATCGAGGCAGGTGCCGATATCAATTCTCCTCTAATCGATGAAGAAGAGAGAACGGCGCTCTAAGCAGCTGTATGCAACGGGCACACAGATATTGTCCAGCTCCTGATCGAAGCAGGTGGCGATTTATATGCGTTATTAAGGTATAAGGGAGGAGGTTGTTTTACACAATTAATGCATCAATAAGATCATAGAAGATCAGTACTACGATTTCAAATTGTATTCTTTCGTACAGTAAAACTAGGTAGGAAGAAAGATAGAATAGGTAAAATAAAGTTAGGAAGGGGAGAATAGCTGAACGGGCGATTGATAGCGTTATCGAACTAGCGATGGCATAATCCACTACGGTAGTTTTCTCGTTATAAAGTTGTGATTTGTTTCCTGAGAGAAAATATCTAAAGAATAGTGATATATTAACAAAACGTCTTAGACTTATAAAGGAAACACTTGAGATGCCTAACTCGTAGATTCGTCTCGCTATAGGGTGCGTCTCTAGTCGCAAGGACAGACATTATCTAGCAATTTTTCATGCATATTAGAGGTTCGCACGCCATTTAAAATTACAGTACAGGAATAATGATCAGTGATCAGATGTCATACAGTGCACGGAAGCGGCCCGTTCCGTTATAAGCCAAATTGGCTAAGGTGATCTATGCTCATATTTTTATAAGCTACTATATATCTCGCCCATGAAGTATCGTGTCCGTAGTTATATCGTCTCCCCGTTCATTTTCTAAGAGGTCATGCGGCATCTGGAGGTAGCTCTTTCCGACGTCAGCCAAAAATGGCGGAGGTCGTCCGTTCTTATATTATCTTTGAATGAGATAACGCGAAGCCGATTTTGCAAGCTACTATATTGTTGAAGAGATGGTAGCTGTTCGTGAGAAGGAAGGGTTATAAGGCCGGCTATATTATCGCAGAAATTTTGAAGTTATACGAGATAGCAACTTATATAGTAGTATACTATTTGGGAGATACTTACCCAGCCCGTAAGTGCACGCTCGTGAATCTATAGCCTACTCCACCTGTCCAATACTATATAAGATGAAGGCTGCTAAGATTTAAGACTATCTAGAGGTTATTACCAAAGCCGAGCCACTTCTAGTAAGTATAAGTATATATCTCGTGACAACGAAACTGATAAGGTGCTTAGCCGGAAGATGAAGTATATACAGATGAAATAAGGTAGGCTTATACCGTAATAGAAGCGATACTAGGGGGATCTTTGTTCACAAACACGAATCCCGAGCATACGCAGATAATACATATGCTCTTTTGATAAATAACGACCTAGATATAATTATTTTGGCAAAATCAATTTGCCTTATCACAGACTTTATCTTAAGCGTGTACAGACTTCAACGTATATTCTCCTAGCAAATAGAGACGATAAAATTCCTTGTTTAACAGGGACACGCTATATTATATATAAAATCACTAGGTATTCCACAGAAAACGCACTAATAATCTATTCATTTATACCTGAATACTAGGCACCTAAGAAAAGTCCTATACTATACTTTAGAACTGATCACATAGTCCCAACTTGCATTTATTAATCTACCTTCATCTCACCAGCGATAAGCGCTTCGATCTCCAGCTATAATAACACTTCTTCACTCTCCTGCCTAGGATCTCTAATTTCAAAGAAACTTCCGTCATCGGAATCCTTTATCAATATACGATTGCGTTTATAGCTCATACAGCCATAGCTCCTCCCAGACGCGCGGAACAGTACCTTAGCCTCAATTTTTGGGATCGTATAGGTCAAGCTATAAGAGGACGGATCTAGTAATTCCTCAGCGATAGTCAGGTTAAGATTAAGGAGTAAAATACGCTAGACTAAGGCTTCAGGGGCTATAAGGTGAGGAGCGTTCCAACCTATTTCTTCCTCGTTCATGATTTTATACGTTTGGCTATATGGTTCAATCTTCAAGCGCTTCAGACGGCCGTTCGGGATGATATTGTCATTAGTTCCCATCTTCATCCCAATACTCGTTTCAAGGACAGTATATCGCGACTCGTCGCCGCAGATCGACGTTGTATGATCTGGCTGCATACACTCTAAGCAGATCTGGTTGATGACGGCGTAGGTCGCCATAAGATATAAGTCCTAGAGTAATCCGGCCCACTCGTTGTTTTCAATATCGAGATCCACGCCCAGTTCACGGTTCTGATACAAGAACGCCGCGCGGAAGCTGAAGTCAGTCTTACCCGTGCTGTCGAGGACATCTAGGACGCATCGGACTAAGTGTCCGACAAACGGCCTCTATTCCACGTAATCGTTCCAAAACTAAAATACTACGTCGTTAGAGTCATTCATAAGCGCTCTATGGAAACTTATACCCTATATGGAAGTTGACCAATTCGGGATCTAGCGCTCCAGCAACTCTTGCATAGGCTCTATCAGGAAAATATCTTTAAAGTGAACCCTTCTCGCATTGCCAGTGCAGTGGCTACTCTCTACACCGAAGTAGTTATTTAAGATCCCCGGATTCGCACGCTCAGGTGCAAGCTCCAATTTGTCCACAAGTACTGCTTGACAGTTATCTCGGGGATTTTCTCAACATTTCCTAGGATCTGGAAGGCAACCACTTTTGGAGCAGTCAGCTCTACGCCTATGGTAATGCTATCCAGTCTCCAAGCTGCAGGCATTATACCTAAGCCGTTGATCATATTACTATAGTTCATCTCGTACTCCTGAAGACTATAGGTATAGACGCTGTTGATCTGTATTCCGCTCCTAAGAAGCAGCTTATCATCTAACGCCATAGTTAGATTTTCCGTTATATTAAGTAGCGTAAGAGCCGCCGCCGATGATCCTATATCTAACTATACTAGTAGCATTTTACCGCCCCTTGAATTGGAGGCTCAGTATTATCACGAACGCGTCGAACAACTCCTTTTGAAATATAGTATTTATTAATACGTATACTCTCTCGTCAGCTATAACCTGCTCCTCTGCTTCTGCCCACATACTGCCCCAGATATCGTCAAGGGCGTCAATCGTAGTAGGAATGAAGATCTTATTCTGCTTATTCTTACCTCGTATAGGTACTAACTGTGGAAATAGAGGGGAATCGACAAGGTCAGGTGATCGATAAACGAGTATTGAATTGCTTGCTTAGAGAGAGCTATCTACAGGAAATCAGAGTAGTATATATAGACGATTCGAGGCTTTCTCGAATATTCTATACTACGTAATACTACGTAATAGACTACGTAATACTACGTAATAGAGAAATCTCTAGAAGTTGTTTTCGTCATAAAGTGGCGAAGCGAGCCTAAGCGAGGTCTTGGCAGAAAACTCTAGAAGGTGCTGATTAGAAATCAACACTAACTAGAGGTTCACTCCAGCTCGGAATACCTAAACCAACTTCGAATCGAGGAAGCTGTTAAGGCAGGCTAGAGTTCGCAAACTATAATCAAACGAGAGCTTGTTTCGCAGTTCGAATCTAAAAGGGTTCATCTCTTGCTGAAATATTTCTGTATCGAATCGAGCTGCATACGATCCAACATAACTGATCAAGTCAAGGTCCAAAATAACGGCCACCATACGGCACAGATTTAGCATCTCAGGCAGTATACTCACAATCAGTGTATCACTTCTCAGTTACTTACAATCAAGAACATCTAAGAACTCCTAATTAGCTGGCCCAACGCAGTCCAGGATTATCTTATAGTCGCTCTCTAGGGCCACATTGTTATCGCGGGCAATAGTCAGCGCAATAATAAGCGAATCCTGAAGATTTATAAGAATTTCCTTGTAGATTTTGACAATTTCAGCAACTGCACTATCGTATAGCTCTATATAAGAATACTGAAGAATGATGTGCAGAATTGCCTCGATTACAGGATAACAAAGCTGTTGATAACTAAGTGAACTATGAGATAGGTCTCGTAAAGACTGAATACAATCTCGTTTGCTGCTGAATTTCCTTCTCGGAGGTCGAGTATTAGGTTACTGATCTACTATAGTGCAGCAAGCGTCGATACCAAATGCTATAGAAATATATCTTCTATAGCATAATCTAAGCGGTATACTCCAGATTGACGATAAAACACTGATGATATTATTGTCGTTTGCTGAAGTGAATCTAGCGCTTCGTAATATGTATACGGATCCACGATATAAGTATCTGCATCGAAATTTCCCTCATCTCCTAGGGCTTTCTACTAGTCTATCCTCTAAAACGCTTCCTGCCTAGTAGGAAATGCAGTTCCGATCGGAACATCGATCCTCGGCGTATGGGGGTTACCCCTCAACCGCAGGATAAGGTACAAAGAGCTCTCGTTTTGAATATTATAAGACGTCAATAAGCGATTTAGCTCCAGCTGCTTCCCGGCGTAGATATAACGCTACTAGGCTACAGGAATACCATCTTCATCTTGGATCTTCCCTGCAATGCTCTCAATTATGTCGCTAGGCTGGACTTCAAGTTGAGAAATGCGACTAGTTACTAAGCATGAAATTAATAGGGCGACGACGTCTTCGAGCAGTCGCAATTATGTCGACTTACGGTGTTTAACAAAGATAATTATAGCTACGATTTGGAAAGTGTAGGAAGTAGTACGCGAAACTTGACCAGATGTAGTGTTAAGAACGAATGACGCCACTAAAGGCTGCTTTGCCTTCTATCGTGCGAGGCTCTATATAATCTCTTTACGACATCATTGCTTACATCATGGAGGCTGTGCCCAGCCCTGCATCGTCCTTCGCAAGCCTCACCGCAGCACTCCGCTTGGGTGTAGCGCCAATATTGCTGCGCAAAAAGCAGAATCGACAATGTTAATGGCTCGGCGGGATGACAGAAGGATCACGCAACCAAATTGCTGCGTATAATGTTACGGTAGTGATATGCTTTTTCCGGCAGTGCTATAGGCAACGTCACATAATCATAAGTTCTTCGTTCGGTGATTGACGAATACTCATACGTCACGAACTCAACAGAAATTATCCCTTGGGCTTTCGGTGGAGGACTGTGTCAAGACAGGTCAATTATTATACATTTTACTATGATATAGTGTTGGCAGATCGCCATTATATGCGAATTTAATAGTATTTTTGGTACGGGCAACGTCTTCAGCTCAATTTGCAGACTTTCCCAGTAATCGAAGCGATCATGTTTCTGTATACCTTGCCAACTTGACTTCCTCTCTGGCCCGCCGAGCTCCTCGCAGACACACGTTGTCGCCAACAGAGAAGGTGATGTTAGAGAACAGTTAGTCAATAGTATTAACAGATTACGCGATAGCTCAGTCCCAAACGTGCTTTTCAACGTCAGGCTTCGGGGTCGAGTAACAGCCGCAAAAACTATGTTATACTTTCAAAAGACAGCTCTCACGCCCAAACACCGCCAGTTCTATTCATAGTGGTTAAAGCTCACGATCCCAAAGGAGAAATGAAACTACATCGCCTCTCCTGCTCCACCCCTCTTATATACGGTCGTTTGCAACAAGGAGAAGATAGCGAAGCTTGTAGCTATACACCGTAACTAAAGGAACGACCTTCGTTGCAACGCTTTATATAGTGAGCTTCTCTCAAAACATTAAGAGCAAATTGCCTAGGCGGACTCGATAGGAGTGAAGAAGTATGGAGGGTGTACTGGGCTGGAGATTAGGATGTGGAAGGGCGAAAAGAGTCTGCCGGTGCGATAGGCAAAGGGGTTTAGTCGTGATGGAAGGAGACTACTCGGCTATTATTACCGGAGTAGTTAGGTCAAGGAATGTCTAACAGGATATACAATATACATATCTTTGAATTCGTATGCTTCGTAGTCGCAGATTGTATGTCCCACCCATTTAGAAGCAAAAAAGCAATATTTGGTAGTTCAAGCAGCCTAGTCAGCTGGTGCAAGTCGTTCCATGAACATCCAGCGGTATAAAAGACGCAACCCTGGATCATCATAAATTGCCGGTTCGTCTCATCGATTCATGGATGCGCATAGCAGGGGGCTCCGGGCTCCGCCTCTCCAATAACAAATAAGGTCGTGACGCGCAGCAAGATGCAGGAGGTTTTATATACAGATGATTGGTGTTTTAATTCTCGCGTTTGTAATGGAATTGATTGTCTCATTCTGTACTCCCATACCTCTTGGACTTTGATTTATCGTTGTAGGTTTGAGTCGCATCCTTTCTTGAAACGCTCGATACGAATGACATGAAACTTTTTGGACATACATCAGACTAGAAGAAGAATTATTTCGCATCCACTTTACGGCAGAGTTCTTGTGGATATAATTACATACGTACAATGGATTTGAACTAAAGATCCTGAGCCAGTATCACGGCCCTCTTTAACGGCACTCGAGCTGTTGTAGCTATGTGGGGTCACCTGAATGATAAGTACGGCTATCAGCTATATAGTATCTCTGTCTTGATTGCGACATCTGATGCGAAGACAAGACGGTTCGAGGTTGCTACTGCTTTCGAAGCGCATCTGGCAAGTTTTGCAGATATTTTGCTCCTCCAGATGATTGAAATACTCCTGCGACCCAGAAACCTATGTCGTTCCCTCTCTATCATCGCAGCGCTAGCAGACAACTCGATGTGCTGTCGTCCGGTAATGTTCTAATGATTTTTCTATATGGAATTATCGAATCCACAGACCTCGCACCTATTATAGCTCGCGGAATCATCGTAATACTGCTGTAATGCCTACTATGATAAGAACTTCCGTTTGTAGCGTGAATAATAAGCCTTACTATTTGCTCTATTAGCGGAAAAGAAGAAGAATAGCAGTATTCGGACTAGCTACACTTACCCCATCATTAAAAATGTTAGAGGCTAAGATCGAGCTTGGGAAGTTCGTGATATGAGAAGATCTGAGCCGGCATCGCGGGAAGGGCCGTTCGAGCCCAGCTGATTACCCCGCAATGCCTATCGCAAGCACTAGTCACTGAACAGAAAGACTCGTGAACCTAGGTGGTGGCAAACGTAGTTATATTATTTAGGAGGTTCGGCGACCTCCGAAGATCTTCACCTCTGAGCTAATAGTCTATGCGCTAATCACATAATGCGAGCCTAAGGCTATCATAAGTCCCCCCCATACTAAGTCTCGCCC
>JACBAH010006493.1:0-10953 GCA_014282315.1 Neospermospora avenae | reverse complement strand
CTCTTATAGGCTGAAGCCCTGTTTCTCAAGCTCTGAGTGGTTTTATACCCTAGTAGAGCCTCGAGCACGTACTAAAATCTAGTCTTTTGTAAAAGCAAGGGTATCTATAGAAGGTTCGAGAGAGACTTAGAGCCCTACTTAGGGCTAAAATGGACGATTTCATTGGATAGATACCCCTAGAAGCTACCCACACAGGCCTTGCCACTAGCGCCGGGAACAAATATTCAGGAGGGGGGGGGGATAGTACTAAAAAATCAAATATAAAGTGACGACAGCTCACATGTATATGGACGATCATATAAAAAAATCACGAGGGAACGAGTCGGGAGAATATCAGCAACTTTGTGCTACTGACGCGGTATAGTAACAGACTAGTGTCGGAGCATATATATGAGGGTCTTCTTATCTAGCTTCTCCTTTCTTCATCTTCTTGTTTTCTTAGTAGTAGACTCATTATCTAATAAGACCGCACGCTCTTGGCTTCCCTACTTATTCTATCTTTGCTTGTATACCGCCTCGAGTTTTGTGTCTACACAATAAGTAAGTCTAGATAAACATATTATCAACCCTAAGAGAAAGTAGAATTAGCTGAGGAATTATAACAAAAGTAGTGATACTAGTTTGTCTCAGAAGGAACGGTAAAGTCTACTAGGCTTGACTAACCTAACAGCTATTTGACTAACCTAACATATAGTATGAGTAGCCTACAAAATACAGTCTATAACGTTAAAGACTAAGTAAAAGAAGAGGGGTAGTAAAAACCTCATGATAGTATAACAGCCTAATATAGAGAAAATATACTTCAGTATAAACACTAATCTAGTACAGTAAGTCAAGTAAAGTAATAAACGCGAGGATAGTGTAAACATAGAGAAGAAATAATTATACTAGAGACAAGAGTTAAAGTAGAAAACATAGAATATAGCTCAGTAGATCAAATGACATGTGCCATATGAAAGAAGCTCTTACATAATTATGAACGTGAGAAGAGACCAATTGCTTTCAAAATTTGAATAGCAGTTCGACGATCCAGTTGAAAGCCTTCTGGCAAGACAACGGAAGACCAGTGGATGTGTGTCACGGAAACTTATATTGGAGGTAATTCATTCCTATTGACCTGACTTGACGCCAGGCCACCCCTTGGATGTAGGAATAGCGCCAGATGTCTTTCCACCACTAATGTGCGCACCGCGATTGTGTCGACGACAACCCAACCCATTGTCTCGGTGGAATTGCCCCTCTCCTAGGAACTTTCAAGTTAATTCCCCGGCGCAAGCGTATTGTCCCAGGTAATTCTGTTTATCATCTTTGGGCCCACATCCAAAAGGTAGCCAGTGATCTAGCCAAAATCTACGGTCTGGGAAATTCTTGTTGTGACAACCTTTCGACATCCAGTGGGTTCCGGCACTGCTAATTTGAATCTACACCGTATAAATATTCGGCCACGCGTCTTGTTTTGTTCTCAGTGAGAACAGAATGTGCTGATACTTACACAGTGCTTTTCATAGGGTCCACATGCGTCAATCGGAATACCCGTGCCGGCTGAGCAGCAGTAGAGATCCGCGCGGACTTGCTGGAACAGGTCCGCGAGCAAGGCGACGAGAGCAACGGTGGACTTCATGATGACTTGGCGTGAGTTGGTCGAAACGTGAGGTTGTGATGGTGCAGATGATCAGATTAGCTTCTCGGTGGTGATGAGGGAGGTGCGGGTTTTATAAGATAAGAGAGACAGCAGATGTTGATGGTTTATAGACTCTAGAGACCCATGTGCATTATGACAAGAAGCATGGCACTTCAGCATCGAACCATCTCGACCATCAGCCAATGTCGAGGAATAATCCCTCCAATTAATGGTCCGAAATATCAAGGCTTGAAAACCTTACACGACGTGGTGACAAAAAGGCTCTTGGGATGCTCTATAGAGTCTAGATCGCGGCAACTGGACCTCCCCTCACTTTTGACCCGCTCTATAGTAAGGATCGATAGAATCAACAGTTTACAGGCTGCGTACATTACATAAGAGAAAATTTCTATATTACTATAGTACTTTGAAAAGTGTAACAGTGATGTGAGTCCGACGAACCTGATTAGGCTAGTTTTCGGCATCACATGATGGGATTTCAGTCGCACCGGCTGAGATGGATGATAGAAAGTGCGCTGATATGTGTAGTCAATGATTCATATCCATCTCATCCTCGTGTCGTCCTCACCCTTAGATAGGTATTTCAAAGCAAACGATTTACAAGATGCAAGATCTTCACACGTCTACTAGAGTTTTAGCTCTCACACGCACCCTCTGTCCTTCAAAAACCTGGAATATTCCTTATTTGAGATAAAAAAACTAAAAATTATGGTCGTGGGTTTGCAAATTACTATACTATGCGTTTTATTCCAGTCGTGACGGCAATCGTCCTTCTGCTCTAAATGAAATACTGATATGAAGACTCTTTGCCTAGCATCTGAAGGATTGAGATAACTAGTTTTTATTGAAGTCTTATCTATTTCAAACAACGTGCACCAAGCTACCTTTAGAGTTGGAATTTAACGACTATCGTACCTTCTGTTGGACTAGGTTCACATGTATTGTAAGTGCTTCAAGTGAGCCACCACTGAGGGGAGCTGCCTTGGCACGAATACATACGATGTATTTAGACTTCAGTTCGAGTCCATTCAAGATTGAAAGAAAAGGTAGATTGGATGCCAAGCTGATTAGATTGCCCGAGGGATTACCTCGTATGGAATCATGAGTTGCCGTAAAGCTAGTTAGATAGTTGCATTATACGGTGGTAGAGTGCATTAGAGGGATCATCCTCTCAAACTCTCGATACTCTGCATCTTTCTGTTTTCTTCGTTCTAGATCTCTTGGCTCAGGTTAGCTCATCGAACGTCTTCACATTGTTCTCTTGCCAAGTGTCGTTACACAGTCAAAGTAAAAGTTACACCGAAGTTAGTTGAGCGGGCGCTGCAGAAAAAAGTTGGACGTTCATTTGTGACAACTGCTCAGACCCCTGGCTCGTACTAAAACCGTTTGGTATAAGCGAGGTTGTGGGGTTGGGTGGGTGCACGGCTAAATGAACCCAGCACCCAATTAGAGGGGTCCCTATCCGCTGCGTTGCGGCCAGGGTTGCACTTTTCGGGCGTGAATAACGTTTCATTCCGGAGGAACATCAAAATATAAACAGTACTAAAATGTGGATAAAAAAGTCAGATGTTTTTCTATAGGATATAGATAGGTAGGGAATTAGTCTTGGTTAAGGTAACGGAAAGAGCTATTATTGTATAAGGTTATTATAATTTTTAAGGATATTCTAGTCGAACTCTGGAAAATCTAGCTCTACTATTGGATAGGCTTAAGCGACTTGGCAAGTGCACGATTCAATGCAAACCGGCCGCAACGCAGCGGATAGGGCAGGTGTACTTTCAGTCTTTCGCATAGAGACAACTCTCCTATTTCCATCTCGACAGATTTTGATATCAATATCGCCCACTCAAGAGAGGGAAGATTCGTTTCGTTAAGCTACTATACTGAGTGCCATTGATTCACCAGACCCTTTCTTGAACTTAAGTAATTACGAGAGTCGCCATCCCAGGATGCTGTACACACTTCCTTTATCCTCTATCCTCCAATCGTCATATCGTCATCGTATATCCAATAGCAGGCGGAGCTACCGTGATGATACAACTGCATACTTGACTGATAGTAAATGGATCAAAAGGCTCCAAGAACCACGGAAGACTCTTTGTGTCTTGGCGTCGTTCCATAACGCCTCCGACCCCGACCGAGAGGGTTGGTTGCGCGGTTGTGGATGGCGCTGCGCCTTTATCACAGATGGTCTATTTTTCAGATATTGTCAGTAAGGTTTTCCACTGCATCACCAGACTCGAATATCTGTATTTCATTTCGAGTCTAATGATAGCAAGAAGGCGAGCGAGGGGAAGGAATGGGATATGTGAGAGGCAAGGGAAGGGAAGGGTAGACTTACAGGCGCGAAGTCAGAGCATCCTCTATCATAGAACAGATACGGTGCGGCACCGGAAATTATACTAGCAGAAGATATCTCGACTCTGTATAGATTACATTGCGGCGATTCGTAAGTGCCATCTTGGGTCTGATAGCTTTTGCAATCGGGGTTGGCGAGACAGAGCTGTGAGCATTGGGAGGCGGAGATGGGTGAGCCGGAGTACTGTAATCCATTCAGTATAATGGAAATAGATGTCTCAGGATCGGGACAGGGAGGTGATTGACCTTGATGGGAGCAAGGGAGGATTCAAGGGCAGAAATGTACATACCAGGTTGTTTTCGGCGTAGCCCCAGCCTGCCACGGCGCAGCTTTGGGACGCAGCGGGCGTGGGGCAGAGTAATCCGGTTGCTACTGGCTGTTGCGTTCTTGTTGTCGTTGGTAGTGTAACAATTTGTGAAATCGACGTCGTCGAAACTATCATCAAGGAAGAGCTGGTCGAAGGTTGAGTCCTTGTAATACCCAAGCTTGTCGCACTCGTCTTTACAGCAGGCCTGCTCGTCGAACTTGTGCTCACACCCAGCGTAGTTGTCGGTGGCTTATATGGCGAATGATTACTCGCCGTTACCGTCACTGTTACTACCTCAGGAGGCTCGCTTGTCGAAGATGGCTTACTGCTCGTTGAAGACTTCTTCGAGCTTTGCGTCACTGTGATAGTCACAAAGACTGGTCCTTCATCCGTGCTCGCCGGAGGTGGTGCCGTGAAGGTTACAGGTGGTCGAGTGGAACTGCGAGTGCCGGTCACTGTGATAGTGACAAATATTGGACCTTCAGATGTGCTTGTTGGGGAAGGCCGAGTCGAAATTCGAGTGCTAGTTACCGTGACTGTTACGACTGGAGGAGGTTTACTGCTTCTCAATGTGACAGTATATGTCTTGGTTGGCCGGATGTACGCAGAGCAGAAAGTGAAGAAGTCGAAATTGGGATCCCTGTCTGAGTATCAGCCATCAATGTACTCTCGAACTGGAGTGGAGGTCCTTGACTTACGGTACACCTGTAGGAGAGGCTCCTATTCCTGTCGCGACGAGCTCATATGAACCTAGACAAGCTTGCGATTATGTCAGTATATCAAACGACGTTTCTAGATAATAGAGGTAGCGTACCTGCTTGTCGTATGTCTAGTCCTCTGGCTTGGAGAGATGCTTCATTATGTGTAGCACCCTCTTTTCGAGGAAGGACATTAGACACTATGCCATTCTTCTCGTAGAGATATGGTTTGCTGAGGGCAAGGCTTGCTTGGAGCAAGAACACGACTAGCTGTGAAGGAACCCTCATCTTGCGCGATGTCTTGAAGCAACGCTGCTCAAGCTTCACATAGAACGAAGGGATCAAAACAAGAGACGAGCCTAAGCATCAACTTTGCATGCCATCGTGTCTAATATACATAACTCACAGGCACAGGCTCTGGATAGCACTATGGGAGAATCGATACAAATGTCACACGAGCATACAATCCCCAGTCCATGAGACCGTGAGCCAGCTTGTAGTTCTATTTTTGTACCTGGTATGACGATGAAATAGTGTACGAAAACTTGTCGGGTCGAAGAATCGTATAGCCTGATCACGCAGATGAGAAATCATAATTGATCCAGAGTGGGTAGATATATTCGTGGCTTTAGCGGCATGGAAGGTAAACGGTAAACTCATCGGTCAAGATTGTTATGGTCAAAGCCAAGAAAATATACCCGGTGGTTAAAGCCAAATCTGGGGTATGGGAAGGGTTTGCAATCAGCTTAAATTGCCAAGGCGAACAAAAATACAAGGGATTATAGCGATATCATCGATAGATTGGCCATGTGGGAAATGAACGAAAAGATAACCTAAGTGACGACTGATCGAACGCGAAATTGCATGCCACCTAGGTAGAGGGTGAATGAAGATTTTGCTTTCGAGCACCATTTCGCACGTGCGCCGCGCAATGCTTGCCATCTGCCTACACAGAACCATGGCAAACAACATACCATTCGCAATGCACGAGAGTCGAATTGTCCCACTGGAGACTCGTTTCGAAACCATCATAATAAGCAAGCCGTACCGCTCACAATACGAAAATTCAATCAAATGTACAATTTCTGTAAAAGAACCAAACCAAGGTCCAGGCGGTATCATTTGCCTGATCCGCATGCTACCCATAACACCTACGCCTGCTAGTGTACATCCTGCCATTCTTCCCCATCTAGTTGTACTGCATGTATGTAGCAGTAGAATTGAATTTCAAGTTACCCTTGATAACCTTATCAACGGCACTCAAGAAATCCTTCTCCGTTGCAACCTTGCGCCTAGCCCGGATGGCGAACATGCCTGCCTCTGTGCACACGCTCCTGAGCTCAGCACCAGTTGAGTTGGGACAAAGACGCGAGATCAGCTCCCATCTGATATCTCTCTCCACAGACATACTCTTGGCGTGAATTCGGAGAATATTGGCACGACCGTCGAGATCTGGTAGGGAGAATTCGATCTTTCGGTCAATCCGTCCAGGTCTCATTAGTGCAGGATCCAAAGTCGAAGGTCTGTTGGTGGCGAACATGACTTTGATATTTCCTCGAGCATCGAAACCGTCCAATTGGGTAATAAGCTCCAACATGGTTCGCTGGACCTCGTTATCGCCTCCAGCACCATCATCTACACGCGCACCTCCAATGGCATCGATTTCGTCGAAGAAAATGATGCATGCCTTCTTTGTCCGGGCCATCTCGAACAGTTCACGGACCATTCTTGCTCCTTCTCCAACGTACTTCTGTACCAATTCACTTCCAATAACTCTGATAAATGTGGCATCGGTTCGATTGGCAACAGCTCTAGCGCAAAGGGTCTTTCCGGTTCCTGGAGGTCCGTAAAGTAACGCGCCCTTTGGTGGGTCGATACCTAGGTTGACGAATCGTTCGGGTGAAAGCAGTGGCATCTCGACGACCTCACGAAGCTTCTCGACCTGCTCCTTGCATCCTCCAACATCCCCGTAAGTAACATCGGGTTTGTCCTCGACTGTCATCATGGTAACACTGGCATCGATCTTTGGTGGGAGGGGTAACAGAATTTGATACTTGTTTCGGTCGACACTGCGAATAATTAGCCTTTGAAACCCTCTAAGCCGTAGTCTCGTTACCCAACTCTCATTCCCTCCTCGATATCTGTAGGACTGACCCGATCTCCGAGATTGACAACGAATTTGGCTATCTGCTTGACGTTGATCACATATTTACTCTTCTCGGCATCCTTATCGTCCTGGATGATCTTTGTACATCTCGCAACTTGTAAGGGCTGCTCCTCGGACATTCGTTGCCTATCTGCAGCCACATCCCAAAGATGAGGTGGTGCTAATCCGGTATCAGATTCCTTAGAGTCGTGTCAGCGATTGTCTGCCAAATGACCTGACAAATCCCACCTTCACTCCAATCTTCTCATTCACGCTTGTTTGGCGCTCCTTGATCTGTTGTTCGAGTTTCTTGAGGGCTGCTCCGTATGGTGCTGCACCGTAGGTTTTCAGTACTTGAATATCCCTGCTAAAGTTAGGATTTGTCTTCGCTGTGGATACGTGGTGGCCTACTCATCGGTGAGAGGTGTGATCTTCTTCTCTTCTATCTCGTCGTCGGCGAACTACAGCAATCAGCTTAAATTATGTTGTCCAGTATCCGCAAAAATTAACCTTCTTTGTGTATTTCTCCCACTGTGATCCCGTAGCTCTGTAGTGATAGAATAATCAGTATATAGTCTTGTGATGGAATCGCAGAGTTGCTGGAGCATGCAGGGATATTGACTGCTATCGAGCACGCGCAACGATTCTGGACACCAGAGAGACGCGCGAGCTAGAAGGCGAAGAGGGACTTACGAAGGCATCTTGAATTATCGCTATAGAAATTCAACAGTTGTGTAATGGTGGTGGAAGTCGTAGATGTCCAATTGTTGATGTTCCCTTGAAGGCGAGGCGACAAGGCCGAAGCTCTTACGAATGCTTGAGAGCCTGCAGCTCAGGGCAGATCAGGCTAGTCATACTTTCGGCTTAGCGCCTATCAAAAAGATGCCTCCAGTATTGTATTTGCTGAACAACGCGTAGAACCGCGACGAATAGCCAATTCCCATATACTCGTCGCAAGAACTTCCCTCCATTTCTCCAGCTACTATCAGACAATTCCATCATGGCGCTCTCCGCAGCTACCGGGAATTCCACAAATGCGTCCTTCAAGGTACGGAACTTGGGAGCTTCAAAAGAATTTTGACGCAGCTAATGCCCCTCAGGACAAGGAGAAGCCTATGGCCGTTCGGGCCGCCAACATTCTGGCCGCAAGAGGTATTTCTTTCTGCTCTACCCCGTTCCTGCAAAGCTTTAAATCAGCTATAGAGAGTGAGCTTAGAAATTGCAGACTAACTAGTTCACAGCTCTGAGTGATGCAGTACGGACGTCCCTGGGTCCTCGAGGAAGTAAGTCAACTATAATCAGCTTCAAGACTGCCATCTAACAGTCAAAAAGTGGACAAGATGATCATGTCAGGAAGAGGGCAAACGATAATCACAAATGACGGAAGCACGATGTTGAAGAGCATGGCAGTTATGCACCCCTCCGCGAAGATGTTGGTCGACCTTTCAGCAGCACAGGATGTCGAGGCAGGCGATGGAACAACTTCAGTCGTCGTTATTTGTGGAAGTTTATTAGGAGCCGCAGACAGATTACTCGGAAAGGGCATACATCCATCGGTGATCGCAGAAGCTTTCCAGAGAGCAGCAGCTGCCGCAGTTCAGGTTCTCCACGATATGTCACATCCAGTGTCTCTCACAGATACCACAGCCCTCCTTCAGGCCGCTACAACCTCACTTTCCTCCAAGATTGTCTCGCAATATTCGAATATCCTCGCTCCTATGGCTGTCAATGCTGTTACGAAAACTATCGACATCAAGACTGCTGAGAATGTGGATTTGAAGAATATTCGGATATTGAAGAAGGTTGGAGGTACGATCGAAGATACCGAAATGGTAGAAGGTTTAGTACTGGATCAGCCAGTATTGAAGAGCGGTGGGGGACCAGTCAGAATGGAGAAGGCTAGAATCGGACTTATCCAGTTCCAGCTCTCACCTCCCAAGCCAGATGTAAGCTCTGGTACTCCCTCTGTGTGAAATTTGCTAACCTGGCAAGATGGAAAACCAAATCGTCGTAAACGACTACCGCCAAATGGACAAGATCCTGAAAGAAGAGCGAACATACCTCCTAAATATGGTCAAGAAGATCAAGAAGGCGAAGTGTAACGTTCTGTTCATTCAGAAATCCATCCTCCGCGACGCCGTCAACGATCTCTCCCTCCACTTCCTCGCCAAACTCAACATCCTGTGCATCAAAGACATCGAGCGCGGCGAGGTTGAATTCATCTGCAAATCCACCGGCTGCAAGCCAATCGCCGATATCGACTCGTTCACAGAAGATAAGCTCGGTAGCGCCGATCTCATCGAGGAAGTCCAAAGCAGCGGATCGAGAATCGTCAAGGTTACTGGAACGAAGGCCGCAGGCAAGACCGTCAGCATTGTTTGCAGAGGTGCCAACACCTTGATTCTTGATGAGGCAGAGCGCAGTTTACACGATGCTCTTTGCGTTATTCGATGTTTGGTCAAGAAGAAGGCTTTGATTGCTGGTGGTGGAGCTCCTGAGATTGAGATCGCGTCGCAACTTGCCAAGCAGTCTCGTGCTCTCAAGGGCACTGAGGCTATTTGCTGGAAGGCATTTGCTGATGCTATGGAGGTTATCCCAACTACTCTTGCTGAGAATGCTGGGTTGAATAGCATCAAGGTCGTTACGGAATTGAGATACAAGCATGAGAATGGCGAGAAGAATGCCGGTGTTAGTATCAAGAGTGGAGGTGTCAAGATCGATATCGCGGATGAGAATGTTCTGCAGCCGCTGCTTGTGAGCACCAGTGCGGTAGAGTTGGCTGCGGAGACAGTGAAGATGATTCTAAGGTATGCTATTCTTGACAAGTGTTATAAACACAATGCTAATCGTGTGTCCAGAATTGATGACATTGCCTTGTCGAGGTAAAGAGGACGGATCTGAATGGCTCATGATGGTTGTAGAATACTTAATGTAGCAATATGAAGAGTCATCAAATTCACTACTTTTTCGCGCTCGGGATATTAGTCAAGCGAGAGCAAGCCTCAAGATATGTCAACAAACGCTTGCTCTAGATCGCCGAACTCACAACACTCACCCACAATATCCAATGCGACGGCCAATATTAATTTAACACTTCACGTGAAAATCAACAAACACTATCAAAAACCTTAGACCTTTCTAGGAAATCAGGGGTCAAGCCACTCTTATGCACAAATCGCACACCGCTTTCTCTCGCCAAATCAGCATTCGAATATCTTCCCCACAACCCCTCCAAGATGCATAACCGTGGATCTTCCCTGAGCTCCCCCACCAACCAAAGCACTTCTGAAGCACAATCGCATCTCAGTACCAGACCTTCCCTCCCCCTCAAAAACCCGACGTGCACTTCATCTGGACAACGAGCGTCAATTCTCGTTGTTGACCGTTAGCTACAGCAGCCGCGCCAGATTCCCCTCAAGTAAAACTTTGAAATAGGTCAACATGACGAGAGGCGAGGTACGTGCTATTTAACTCATATGAGGTGTAAACGGAGGGATTCTCCGATTTTTGTTTGTATTGCTTCATGCTATGAAAGGAAAGCGGATGCGCCTTTGAGTCTCTGCCCGGGAATGACGGTTGTAAGAGGTAACTGGAGGAGAACACTACGTGACAATGAGGAGTGCTGTACCACAATGGATTAAAAGCTTTGGCTGATCATGTTCCTCACAGATTCTACACTTGCACATTGGGCAAGCTGGTGTACAGCTTGGGAACAGCGCTTGGGAGCTGTATGTTCACCACCACCATTCAATTCCAAACGCCATACTCCCAACTCACTCAACCCCGAATCCCCTTCCTGGT
>JACBAH010006492.1:0-10953 GCA_014282315.1 Neospermospora avenae | reverse complement strand
CGCCAGCACCGTGCCATTAAGACGATGGCTTCCCACCCAGACACAGTCCCGCCCGCCCGCCGTTAAAACAGCCAAACGAACGCCGCACTCCAGACAAGTACCAAAGAGTCAGGACTCTTGCGATTATCCAGTTTTCCTTCCCTGCCTGTCATTCTATTGAGCATCGTTCGCTTCGACTGTTCTCTCATATCTCTCTTTTCACCGGCGGTCCAGGACTCGGCCTCCCCGGCCCTTGCTCATCTGCCTTCCTTTTTGGAGGGCCCCCATTCACACCCAAACTAGCAACCCTCTTCCTCTCCGCCTCCTTCTTCTCTCTCCCGGCTTCTTCCGCCCCTCTCCTCTTCCACGCGTCTCTAATATCCTTCGCCTTCTCAATCAAATCCCTCTCCGTAACCCTATCCGTGATACTCTCAATCACACTATCCACCGTCGTCGTATGATTCGCATTCGTCTTATCGTCTCTAAACCGCATGAACCGCCATCTCTTCTGCGCATCCATAAAACACTCCACGATCCTATCATTCAGTGGTTCATTCCTCGCTTTCAAAGCTTCCCATTCCTCGTCATCCAGATGCAGATTATCGTGATAAGGGTCTGCCCGTCCATCACCAGCATAAACATGCAAACTACAAACGGGCAGGGCGTCGTAGTCCCTCCACGGCTCAGTGCATCCCTCCGCTTTATCCTGCGCATCAGGCTGCACCAGCGGGAATTCCAATATCAATCTAAAATCAATCGAGTTCTCCAATTCCGGTTTCCACTTCAGAATATTCTGATCGGTACCATGTTTATAATCGCTCATCCTGCACGTGAAAATCAACCCATCGTTGCCGTGCGGCAGACCAGGTAGGATCTGTCGAAACATCATCTCGACCGCGTATGAGAATTGCATAGCTTTCAACTCAACCAGAAAATGCTGATATTGTTTCTCTTCCGGGTATTCTTTCAACAGGTCTTGATAAGGCTTAAATATTCTTTCTGTAAAATAAGCAAGTCGTTTGTCAAGCGTGCGTTCCATGAGCGAATTGCCGTCTAGAACCATGCAATCGAAAACGAGGTATTTGGGTTGTTTTGGCCCCCCGCGCACGGTGTCAAAGACGAGCTCACCGTCAATGAGAGTTCGGGTGTGGAACCCTTGCTGGTCGTTGGGGATGGGGAAGTGGAGTGCACCCGGGGGGATGAACCAGTAGTCGTTTTTGCGGTCAATGAGGTAGTGGATTTCGTTGCCTTCGTTGTCGGAGGTGAGGTACAGGAGGTAGCGCATGCCGTCGGACTTTTCACAAACGTAGTAGCTAGGATGGAAAGGTTAGTAGCTCGACACAAATAGGACAGCAGTATGGAAAGACCTACTCTTGCTTGGTTAGGGCTTCGAGATGTCTGCGGGCGAAACTGACGGGTTGCGCGCCGGGGAAGGAGGTGTTCTTTCGGTCGAGTAGCTGGGCAACTTCGGACCGCATGCGGTAGAGCAGGTCGCCTTCTGCCTTTAATCCCGGCGCCGAAAGGGAGCCCACTGGTCCCGTCATTTCGATGGCTGTGTTCTATCTATGGGAGTCGCTGGTGTAGTCCAATTGTGTAAGCTAGTTGTGTTGTTTACAATCGCGGGCTTCTCGAAGTCGAAGAGAATCTGCTGCTCCTGCTGCCGCTGCTGCTGATGCTGGAGGGGGGAAATTGAGACAGATGGTCGCGTTTGTAGATTGGCCTCAAGGAGAGCTGCCTGGAGGGTGTTCAGCTTGGTTGAAGGGGATTATTGGTCTGTGAAGATGCGCGGGAATCCATTCAGGTGATGCTGCATTCCATGCAGCTTCGTGACCGTATCGCATTTGTTGAGTCGCTGAGGCGCATTGATATGGAGAATCTAAGTCTCAGAAACTGACGATCTCGAAGTATGTCGTGTACTGGTCACGTGGTGAGTCATTGTGGGGCTTGAGGGCCCCTTGACGGCCTACCTTATTGACGACCGCTTGACGACTTCAATGATTCCAGGCCTTGGCAACGACTTCCAAAAGAACCTTTTGGCAATATTTGAATGAATGCACACATTGCTGTGAGAGACTGCTTCGCTAATGTGTAGTATATCTTTGCTATAAACGCCATTCTAAAGTTCTCCCAGCGTTCATCGACATATTCCAACAGCTACAGATGACTCCCTGACTTACCGCAGGAGTCATCAGTCAGTCACTGGTTCCTCTCATCCGCAAACGTAGCCACCGAATCTCCTCGCCTTGTTCCATCATCATGGGATATAAAGAGCTAATTCCTCGTATTTCTATTTGTAGAAGACTGAAATTCTAAGTGAGAGTCGGCTCCGAATACCACTGTCTGAATAAGTAGTTAGCTATTCGCTTGCTACCTACTCATGGAATTGAGTTATTCCTATGCCTTTCAGATTCCACCATTCTGTAATAGCATCCGCATAGCATCTTCCGGGATCTTCCGCCCTACATTGAAAAGTTCCGCCGAGCCTCTCCTCCAATAAGAGCGGCCAATCTGGTGCTACTACGAGGTTGGGATTGGTTTTGTATCGTTGGACGAACTTCAAATTTGACAAATTGTTAAATAAGGGTATCTATGCCAAAAAACCCAGATTACCAATATTTTCCTCGGGATTTTTGTCTACCCACCATGTAGATAAATCGTCAGACTTTTCGTATCCAAGCCAATCTCGAATCTCGAGACTTTGGATGGAGGCGAGAAAGCCAGGGTACTGTGCCTCGATGTAGCCAAACCAATAGCTGGAAGCAGAAGAATGAAGGAAGCGCTTTGTAATAAAAGCTTAGTCCAAATGAGCGTTGGAGCTGAACGCAATCTCATAATGTTCTTTCCAAAGCATGGTTGGCTTGGCTTTCCCCTTGGGAATGATGTCTTTCAACACAAGGACATGGTGTTGAAGAGTCTCATGTCGGCTTTCCTGATTGATGAAAAGCGCTTGAGGTAATGATGTCTTTCAACACAAGGACATGGTGTTGAAGAGTCTCATGTCGGCTTTCCTGATTGATGAAAAGCGCTTGAGGTAATGATGATCAGATATTCCTGTGGTTCAAGTCTTGCTCAGCCAGACCGAGTAATGTATCAAGTCCCTTCAGCCTCTCTTCCATTCGCACAGAAGCTCGTGGGCGATACTGCCTTCTTGACCTCGAGGGAAGCCTGGGATGCTCCACCGTCAGATCTTGAGCCTCCATTCTATCGGCAGCTTCGAGAAACAAGTAGACTTTTAAGAATTGTGCCGATGTGGATGATGAGCCCTTCCAAAATATCGGGGAGACGCGACATCATAGTTAGTGAGTTGAGAGCATTGCCATCAGGCGTGGTGGAAAAAGACATGATGGAATTGCAGAACAAGCTATCTGCAGTCAGTAGGGTAGATTTAATTGGAAGCCCACGAGCATACCTGAATATTGATTGAAGGTAGAGATGGGGTTGGAAGATTCGAGACGCTGCTGGTTGGCGAGTGATTTCCGCTCAACCCCCGAGAGACTGGCCTCTTGATCCGGTGTATTGAGTAGACCTCTGCCCAGAACCACAAGTTGGAGGATCAAGCACCTGGTGTTAAAGGTCTGGTCGATAGTGTTCAAGCCACTTCAAGTCGTTGAGCTTTCGCATCCCACATGGTGTACGGAGCTTATCCAGATTGTCGCGATGTTATCGTGAAGCTCGTGGGTACGCCTATAAGATTTCAGCGCGCTGTCCATCATACATGTCGCAAGATAATCACTTCGGAAATCAAACAAAGAGGGCGGCAGCCTTGGCTGAGTACATCCTTTCTGCAAACCAAGAGTGAACGATCGTCGGTCGTATTGACTAACACAGAATCGTCCAACGCTAGCTGCCATGCCTATTCTTCAGAACTTCTTCTTCCCATCGACATTTTTGACCACAAATTCAAAAATTTCCCACCTTGAAGGTTTGTCTGCGCAATCAAGAATTCAACACGCCAGGAAGTTCTTCCGCACCTGATTCGAAACACACCCTTCGCGATCCGTTGCCCGAACTTATGGCATCAACTTACAAACACAACGTCACTCCCCGTCCTTCTTTGCAATGACTTTGCCGTGAAGCGACCCCGTCACCTTGTCGGCTGATGAAAACGGCACTGCGATTGTCTCTGGAAGCATTTCATTACCGAATATCTCCAGCACTATGTCGACCCAGCAGAAGAACACCGCTGCTTCTCTGAATGAACAGCTAGCCACGAGGTAAAGCATATACAGATACCACAGTGTTGAGATCTTATTAACTAGTGCATCACAGCTCCGACGATTATTCAAGTTCCCCGATCGAGAAGACTGCAGATACCCTCAAGCTTCTGACTGCCCTTCCTGACGCCTTCCAACAACTCTACCTTCAGCTCGGCGAGGACCTCAAGACTTTCGATTGTTTCAGAAAGCTGCCGCTGGAGCTCAGACTCATGACATGGCGATTTAATTTCCCTCGAGGTCGACATGTCAATTTCAATGACATGATCGGATACCAAGATGGCAGCTTGTGCTAATCGGATTACAAGAGAACAACAGGGATTGAGAGACATTGCTCTTTACCTGCGATTATGTTCACCAACCGAGAGAGCCGCAACGAGACACTCAAGCACTACAGCGTACTCGTTCGCCCTTACAACGACGTTTTAAAGGGATTTCGACCACTGTACTACAACCCTAGGCTTGACACGGTCTTTCTTGGCCTTAGATTTACGACTGGGACTAGCGCCTGGATCGCACAAATCCAACAGTCTACCCCGGAACACTTTGCTCTGATCGAAACGGTGGAGATTCGCAGTAGGTTTGCTCGTCGCGACGCCATGATGATTGTCTTTGGTAGCGCTGATTTGAGTTATCAGCATCGACTGGCGATTCTTTCCATGTTTACCGGCCTCAAATATCTAAAGATTATTCAAGACCTTCCAGATGATGGTTTTTATACATTCGCGCCTACCAACGACCAAAAGCAGAGGATTGTCAGCGTGATAGGAAATTGTCTGAAACGCTTGTCGGTTTGGACAGTTTTTCCAACCGTCTCCGTTGAGCCATGGAGCAGCATCGGATGATTCATTTGTCACCGAGGCATTTGATACTTTTCTTATGGTATGAATGCAGCCGTTCTCGGGACCACCAACATTTCGGGGCGGGTTTGCCGGTATGGCGTTCGGGCGTTTGGGATCTCGTGCGGACTGGATAAGATCGAGCTGATGGGCTTGATGATGAGTAAATACTAGAATTGCAAGATTCTATCCAGAACTCTGACGACATGACTTTTCAATTGTGACAGAGAGAAAGATACCATGGAAGGAGGCTACAGGTGCTGAACTGGATCAGCATATGATAGGTTTCACTTCCGAACGCGAGAGGATCTGAATGTGCTTAATCGTAAATTGTATGTAACACGCTGCGGTTACTCTACAATCTGGTCTGATGTAAAGCACGTATCAATTGCCCAGGCTACGTGACTTGGAAATCAACATTACTCTTGAAATAAGAGTTGACGACTGTCAAATCAATACTGGTGCCCGCATTCTTCGAAGAATAATTCGAGATTTAGATCATGAGGTGAAATGAGCTCCACCAATTTCCTGCTTCCCACAGTTAAGCAACGTAGCAAGTGGCTACGAGTCTATTCAGAGTATCTAGTGTTATGTTTCGCTAATGTAAGTTCAGCTTTGCTTTTCTCCAGTAAATTGCCTTCCTGCCGAGGTATCTTGATTCCATTCGAAAGATCATCACCTCGCAATAAGATATGCACGCCTAGCCATCCTTTACACGATCTCACATTCCATACTTCGTAACGCAAATCTCTGCGACTGTGACGAGCATCATCAACAACCTGCCAGCCTGTTCATTATTTCCACAACTCGGAGATAATCTCGATGCATACACCTGCTTCAAAAGCCTTCCACTTGAGCTTCGTCTTATCATTTGGCGTTGCGTATTTCCTCGAGGATGGCATGACACATTAAACTACGATCTTTTATTCGCTTTTGAAATTAGCGATCTCGATCCTTCGAGAACTAGGGCAATCAATACCACCATCCAATTTCTGCTACTCTATACGTCAATCGAGAAAGCCGCCATGAAACTCTGGAGCATTACAGCATTACACTTCGGGAAGCATCAACTTCAATATTACAGGGAAGGTGCAACGACCACTTTGCTATAATCCTAGACTAGGCAAGATGTTTATCTACCCCGAGGATAAACTCTTTCTCGCTGGTTGAATGGATGGTTTTGTGAAGATTGGGCCTACATTACACAATCTGATTGATATTATTGAAGTCTGGAGCTTAGAGGTCCTCTTTCGAGCATATTTTAGCAGCCTTGGCTGTTCTATTCTCAACAATCTTGAAAGCACAATGTCGGATATTTACAGATTTCCTGGCCTGAAACACGTAGCAGCTGTCCTCCAGCACCTGAAGTCCAGAATTAAAGTTCCGCCTGTCAAGTCCCAGAGGAATGGCCGAAAGAAGATCATTCAGCTTATAAGAGATATTCTCAAGCGCTCTAGTGTTTGGGAAGTCTGTCCAACAGTCTCAGTGGAGCCATGGAGCAAGCTTGGATGACATTGTTGTTATCTCTTAGACTGTTCATTACGATCCTCTAGTTTCCAAATAGACAGACTATTCTGCTAGGCTGTTAGCTATTTTCGGCTGGTTTCTACGATCAAACTGGTACATAGATACCTGTGCATAGGCTAAATCGAGCTACTATTTACACAATGCGCTGACCGCCTTGAGAGTTTCATCTTAGATTATTCGCCGAGAACAAGACCAAATATTACTCTCTCTACAACTGGCTTGTTTCCCTACCAATGGAAAATTGCGCGGCATACCAAAGGCCGAACGATTGGAGCTTACCTCAAATATTTAGCTCGCGTAAATCTGACGCTAATCTAGTCTCAACATTGGTAAATAAATCACTTGTCAAACGTTGCAGCTCCATCTCGAAGCATCATCACCTCGAAAAATCACCCAAGCAGACACTAACAAAACTCGCAACGACTATCACGCAGATCTCCAAACAGCTCTTCGGATTTGCGCGTGCACCCAGCGATGCACGTGCCCAACTTCACCCAAGAAAATTCGACGAACAACCCCAACAACACAATGGACAACCGCGGCAAATATCTCGCTCCCCCCTTAATAAGCAACAAAATAGCGAAATTTCGTCGCTCTAGTCTACGGACCTTTTTCAGGTATGTTCTGACTTAGATCGTGGCGCTCCAAAATCTACATTATACTATTCAGTCGTGGCAGTCCTGCTACGCTATCCAACCCCACGAAGATGGTCGACACATACTCCCTCGGGCACGCCGCAGAGCTTCCAGATCTCTTTCAACTGTTTCTCCTACAGCTGGGCGAGGCTCTCGATACATTTACCTACTTTGATAAGCTGCCTGTCGAAATCAAATATATCATATGGCGGTTTACCTTCCCGCGGGGCCGATATGCGAACTTCAATGATGTTATTAAAAACATGTTGGTCTGGAACTGGAAGACCATAAGAAAGCAGTTGGTATCGAGGATCATCGCAGCTACCCCGTTGCACTTTACGTCAACAAAGACAGCCGTCTCAAAACCCTCCGTCACTACTGTTTTATACCACGCCCAAAGGAAAACTATGGGAGGATGATGATCCAGCGATCTCTTTGCTACAACCCCATATCAGATACCGTTTTCATTACTGAACCATTCGAGGGTCTTCTCAGCGCCTGGGTCGACACCATTCAAAAGTTCGCGCCAGAGTTCCTCAATCTGATTGAGACTATCGAGGTGCGCAGCCGGTGGATCCTATACCAAGTCATTAATAGCGAATCTCCTCGCTCTACTATTGGATTTGCCCAGTATCTGGTTCAGTTAAAAAGGTTTTCTGGCCTCAAGCACATGAAGCTCGTTCGTTCTGATTTAAATGCTCGAAAGCTGGTCTCTGTGGATATAGAAAGCGAGATAGCCGAGAAGAAAAACATCGGGTTCGTTTCGGACGTTTTGAAAAGCTCAGCTACACAAAAGACTGGGCCAACAGTCTCGATTGAGCCGTGGACTTGTTTTAGATGATCAAGATCCGTGACCTTGGGACATGAAATGTTGCTACACATGCCTAGATCCTTTAAGTCCAATGAATTGCTTCTTGTGGAAGGTTTCTTTGAATTATGGTGGTAAGGTCATCGATAAGGCGGTCTTAGGTGATTGATGCCAGTAAATTGAGAGATGAGGTTGCAACCACCTAGGTCTAGCTCTTCTTTCTTTGTTTTTTGCGCCGTGCTTTCTCTGCAACGGAGACATTCGATTTATTTGTTTCCGAGGTGGCAGATCAAGAGAGTGTCTGGCCGATAAATAGACGGATACATATAATTCGATCTTGTTTTCCTTTTCAAAAACCTTACCTGATTCCAAGTCGAAGTGACCTGTTCATTCATCTATGTTACCATAGATATAATGCCGTGCCATTCTAGGGAGATTGTGATATCACTGCAGAAGAAGATGCAGAAACACTTCTGATTATGAACTTGAGAGCAATATGTTCAAAGTGGAAAGGAGTGAGTCAATGTAAACAAAGAGGCTTCTAGCCAAGCTCAAAGAGGTTAAACGCAGCGCTCTTCCCGAGCTGTTGTAAGCCTTGGCAAAACATTCCTGAACCTCCCGAACCCGATATATATTCCTTCCATCCCTAAATCTCGGTTTGCAATCCATTCATCACAAATCAACTCCAAATATGATTATCAGGCTTTGGGCTTCCTCATAAACCCAACCTTAATTTAGAGCCTCGCCATGCAGACATCCCTCATTCGTGCAGCAGCTTCTCTACGATGCGGCCGCCTCAGTCCTCACCCATGGCACAGCTTCAACATCAGTATCCATCAAAAACTCACTCGACCTGCTCAATATCCACCCCCTCCTTCCTCTCGATGGCCCAAGTCCTTCTTGACTCACTTCTCACACCGCACACCAGAGCCCAATGCTTCCAAACCACCACTGCCACCAAATCCCTCATTCGGAGCAGCACCCATGAGCGAGCTAGGTGCGACCTCAACTGTCAAGATCGCAATCTATATAGCTGTCAGTATCATTGCTACAGCAGAAACATATACGTATGGAATGTTTTTGTGGAAAAAGTTCGGTCCGAAAGAGGTTGATGAGGATGAAGTTGGTGGCGACAAATAGGTCGTTTCGTGGACTTTGGAGCGCTGAGACTCTGCTGGAGAAGTGCGTAATTTGTTTTGGGAGTCTGGTGATTGATTGCACTGAATGGTGTGGATTTTGGGGGTTGGTATGTTTTGGCATTCGTTGACATTGATCATACCCAACTCTTTTCCTTTCGAAAGCCTGAACTTCTCTCGGGTAATCTCTACTCTAATGAAGATATATGCCTTGAATCTAGACTCTATCCTCTGGTGACTGAATTATATTTTCGATACTGCGAGGATATCAAATGACGTTCAAGAGAAAGAACACCATCTTTGGAAACTCAACCTCATTAATCCATTTTCCGAAAGAACTCTTTGGATCCTGAATGTCGGTTTTCACATTTCCATTCCAAACTCTACTAAATTATGTATTGAAAGCGAGCTTAGAAGTTCGGAATCTCAAGAAGACTTTACTCTACTCCTTCTCCACCCTCGTCAAATACCCCGCCACCTTCTCAGCCAAGAACCTCCTCGGCTCAGCCTGATCATCATTACTCAAAGCATGACTCGCATTTGGAACCACTGCCGTAAACTCCTCATCCCAGACTCTCCCCCTTCCCTCTCTCTCACCACCCTCATCAGCAGCCTTCTGCCACCTCTTCATCAGCCCAAGCTTATCCACATGGTCCGGTACACTCGCATCTTTCTCCGAGTACAGGACCATCAGTCTTCCCTTCAAGAGACCCCTACTCGCAACCATACCGAAGGTCGTAGCAAGAAAGTCATCGCTGAGATCAGAGCTGAACAAATCGTCTTCTCCTGGCTTCTCAGGGCTATCGGGACTACACAGGCTCAAGAACCTGCGATATGAGATCGGATGTGGATAGATGACGCTCGAGAGATGTAAAGGCGCCAGACTATCTCCATCTTCAGGTTTCGCTCGCCGAGCCAACTTCAGCAACTCGTCGTAAACACTTTGCATCTCTGCAGGAGTCTTCTCTCCAAATCCGTCTTTGCAAATGTGGTGGATTGCTTGTCGATCACTGACAGGCGCTTGCATGATCGCTCCATCCAGGACTGGTCGTTGGACATGCTCAAGATACTTATCGAACGTATATTTCTCCTTATGGGGATTCTCGCTTTTCAAGTAATGAAGTACGACTTGGCTTCCTGTCGAGTGACCCATCACCACAACTTTCCGCTGCGTCTTGGCGTATTGTGACGCTTTGTAAGCTGAGATGTAGGAAATACATTCTGCGAGCTCGTCGGTGTCGCGATCGAGATGCCCGGTTCCCCATTGGCCGTAGGAAGAGGAGAGGCTGAGTGTGAAGAGTGACCAGGGTGTTGAGGAGAGTCTGGTGACTAGGTCGGCCATGTAGGATGTTGTTGCTAATCCATCGCCGAGACCACCGATGAAAATGATGGCGTGAGGTTTTGGGACGGAGGATGTATATTCGAACGTTACGAGGGTTTCGGTCTGAGGTCTCTAAGTTAGTTGATGTTGATAGAATGAAGATTGAATGACTTACGTAGTGATGGAGGATTCCTGGCAAACCACCTTTTGGCCAGAATTTAGAACCCATTCTGAATGGCAGGATGTTTGAGGATCTGAGAACTTGAAACCAAGAGGGCAAGAAATCTCTCTCGATCTCAACTTTAACTCCTCGCCTTTCTTGACTGGAAGGGCTAAGCTTCAAAGATGATTTTACGAATTACTAGCCGGCCCACCTCCAGTTTCGCTCGGGGCTCGCTTACTGTCGGGGAAAGCGAATGTCACAGGTAAGCAAAACTATCATAGCTCAGATAGCCGAGGTAGTCTTTTCCCACTAAATTCTACCTCTTTTGTAT
>JACBAH010006491.1:0-10949 GCA_014282315.1 Neospermospora avenae | reverse complement strand
ACCCACCACCCAAACCACCCCCTACTGGTAGTCGGTGGAAGTGATTAGCTCGTGCTTCATACCTAGGTACTCCGTCCCCCCCTGTAATTACTTGTAGTTATGAGTACTTTGCGGATAGGGTACTGGGGGGTTTCTCTAGCAGAAAGGATTACGGAGGTACAAGGGATAAGTTTAGGCTCACCGCCCGGTTCTGCCCTTACAGAATACGTGGGCAGAAAGAAATCGGTGAGCCTAAACTTATCCCTTATACTCGCGATTGGGATAAATAAACCCTTACCCTGCCTCTATCAGCACGAGCCTCATCAAGGGCATAGGCCCAATCGTTTAATAAGGAACTGTCTAGATGTGGAGGAGAACCTACTAGAACCACACGACAGGGTATGGGTTAACTTATCCCAACCGCGAGTACCTTCGTACGGTAAACCGCCGACCGGCTTCTTTAACTTTGTCTAAATACCATACTCTTAGATCTGACTAGTCTTTGGCTCATGCTTCGAAGCAGCCTAGGATAAGGAGCCAATTAAAGCCTTGTATTCAGGGATCTGACCTACTGTTACAAGTAACCAGGCCCGGGGGGCGGAGTAGCGGTGTCGGCGCAAGCAGTACCTATACTTTACTAGTTCAATTTTGCGGCTAGAATATCTTCCATCAATACAAATAAACATTGAAAATCCAAAACGGCATAATTCAAGCTTGAATATACAAAGGCCATAGCTAAATCGCTATACGTGAATAGCTATATCGCTATACGCTAAAATTGTAGTAACTTGGCGAGTACATCTAGAAACCCAGCCCTCCCATATAAATTTGTGCTAGAGGGCGAGGGCTATTAATGCAATATGCAAATATTTATAATTACCTATTTACCCCTGAGGCTGAGAATCAAATTGCAGCTATTCAGAAACTTCCTCTACTTCGATAGTCTACTACTACTACTACTACTACTATTACTACTACTACTACTACTACTACTACTACTACTACTACTACTACTACTACTACGAATACAACTACTATTACCACTATAATACTACTGTAATACTGGCTCAGTTAGACTACTTCATTGTACGACTAGCACAGAGTGATACCGACATATAGCGATGATGGATGCCCAGGCGTACGTCACCTTTATATACGAAGAGTAAAACCTCTCTAATCCTTATGTCACGTAGCTATGTTACGCAAATGTTGATGGCCGTGACGTCTGTCGTACCTGGAGCCCAAAGGGGGTTATTGCTGACTTCCAATGTGGCGGTCACATGAACGTGAGTATACAACGATAACGAAAAGTATCGCACTAATTTCAAATATAGTGCGCACAAGAAGGTATTCCAGATTGCAGAGCATATATTGATGCACCAACAATCTGTCCTGGAGGCCAACCATAGTAGGCCACGTTCAGATCAGGTGATACTTCAGGACTGGTGATAAGAGCTAGGGTATTTGTACTTCAAGGACACGTGTAATCAGCTCTTCTCTCCTTCCTTCACGTATAGTACTACAATTTGCAGACGTAGTACAACTTCAGGGAGATAATACAAATCGCCCCTATCCGTTTATACTATTTATCAATAGCTTTAGTTCTTTAACTCTCTCTTCTAAGAAGACTCTTCTAAAAAGAGATAATCAAATATTCTGTAGATACAAAGTACTTGCTATGTTTACTCTCTCGATAAAGCTCTCGGGGATAGGACTCTACTATATGCCTCTAAGATTAATAGTACTATTGACTTCCACTAGCCCTTCGGTTTAGAGCTACATTTGAAGTGAATCATATAAGCTTACCGTTCGGAGGCACGGAGTATGTCGTAAATACTCTAATCGTGCCGTTGGCAAATCTCTATATAGTGGTGACGCTTGAAGTGGATTACGTACTACCCCTTCAGGGTGACCCCTACTAATATATTATACGTAGCAGCATGTTACAGGTGGCTAATAGCTTACGTGGCACTATATTATACTATCCCCCCCCTCTAAACAATTCATAGTGGAGAATTAGGTATCTCTATATATTCAACGAATATACTTCCTTTATTAGCTATAGCCCCCTGTATAGACCCTTTTCCACTGTGAATTGTTCAGGGGGGCAGAAGTATTATTAAAGTAGGGGGGAAAGATTTTATAAGATCCTAAACACAAATAGATTATTATTACGTAATTTATTTCTCTAGGAGGAGCCCCTGCAGGGGTATCCATAATGATCCTTAGCTCCGACCAGTTTTTTGCCTATACTTCGAGGCAGGCTTCTGGAATATAGCCACTCAGAGCCTTGTATTCAGGGATCTGACCCAATATTACAAGTATAGTTTAGGAGCCTTATCGCAGCATCCTTTTTGTGTTTATTGAATCTTATTCAACAATTCGAGGAAAAGGGGTTCACTAGAAATCTACTATATATATCGATATACGTCTTCTCCTTTTCTTGTCCTTAATCCATCACATTTTTATCTACATTGATCTACGCAAAGCGCCTGATTTGAGGAATTGATCTAGTAAAAATGAAACTCGTATACTTCCTACCTACGGCCTTTCTGTTCACATGCGGTACTGCGCTTTCCACACGTAAAGCTCAATGCACGTCTGGCGGTGGGGGATGCCGCGGCGTACGATCCCTTTATGTACAAAGAGCAGAAGCTTTCTAACTATTTATACATAGCAATGTGTCGTAGTCGACCACCTACCCTACTGCCGTACTTGGGCTCGGCATGGGAAAACGTGGGACTTCCGATGTGGCGGTAAAACAGACGTAAGTATATAATGATAATGAAGTCTCTCACTCTAACGTCAAATATAGTGCAATATACCTGCGGGCGATGATGCTACGTGCGTGGCATATACTGATGCATCAACATCCTGTCCTGGTCTAGGCCATTAGGCCTACTTATGACCTTAAAGGCGAGGGCAGTGGCAAAGTAACTGTCAGAAGACTATCAGCTAACGGTTCCCTTTTCGAACCGTCTCAAAAGTAAGGAATTATTGGAGGACGGGTCTCCGATAGTGCAAAATCTTGAATAGTTACACGAAATAGACTACTCAAAGCCTTCCAACTGTCCCTTCTCTAGACTCATTTATTACTACTAAAGCGTTATATACGTAGTTTGATCAATCACGTCAGAATCGGGGTTTTTATTATATATTTCGGCTTTGAACGATTTTCTGACTATTCAAAACTACGGAACTATTTAATAGCTTTCGCCTTGCCTACTACTCCGCTATCGTATCCCCCTCTGCGCTCGAGCGCGTTAGAGAGCTTTTACCGCGTTATACTCAGCTTCTGATTACGCAAGTCACAGTACCTCGCTCCGTAGAATTTCCACGCAAAGGCACATCAGCCTCATGATGGAAGAGGAAGTTCTTTCCTAGCATCCTGCACATATCGATTCGCGAAGCGAGCATGTGCTGCTGACTATCCGAGTTTATACTAAGATCCCGGTCTTGAATCCTGGCGATTTGCCATGCGTGATTTGCCGCATCGCATGTGTATACTCATATGCAGTACATGCGAAGCTTCATTTTGCAATATAGATTCAATACTTGGCTTTTGTGGGATTTTGTTTTGCGGTATGAAATTTTGCCACTCGTACAACGGTGGTCTCGGGGCTGGAAATTCAAGGTCATCCGGAGCCTGCATCAATTCGGATACCAAGCTTTTCTTTTCCCTGTGTACCTTGTCTTGCTGTACTTTTCATACTAAACGGAATAAACATATGAAGGTCTAGACATGACTTGTGGAGAACGTTCTGCCTCCTGTTCAACCAAGAAAGCATGGCGAGATCATGATAAAAGCATGGCAAAGTAGCACCGACCGTTGGTGGTGATGGTGTCCTCGCCTCGAAACTGGGACAGCTCCGGCGAGCTGAATCCCCCCTGTCAGTCCACTCGTCGATCCACTCATCGACCCTGCTGCATCAAATCCAGCGCCGCTAGCCGGCCCAAGCTTTCCAATGTCAGCTGAAAATAAATCTTGGCCGCATCTGGCCTGTGCATTGTTCCTTCTCGAGTCGAGTCTGTCGAGAAGGTGCGAAGCTGGGAAATCCAATGGATGATGTCCCATGTTAGGTACTTTAGACCATTCGGCTTTCGGGAGTTGGGGCCGACGATCTGCTTGGAAGTGGGAAGGGGGTACGGAGGCGTGTTTGTGAGGGTGAGATGGATGGATGATGGTGAGGCGAGATCTGGTGCGCGGCAATTGATCGCTGATATCTCATCTTGTACGTATAGAAGTGATTCGAACTCAAGCCTTGTACCTTAAACATCAGCAAGTGAGTCCCATGTATTGTTTCCATTGGTTTGTTTACGGCGGCACAGGATCGTAATCGTGTCGTAATTGAGGTCGAGGTCGAGAAAGCGGTCCTTGATGATCTGACCCCTTCGTCGTCGGTTCTGTAGCCGCCTTGTAAACATAAGGCGCGGGTTGTGGATACTCCTGCACCGATCTTATCAATGTCCTTCGGCATCCATGCAAGGCTATTTTGAGAAAGCGGTAAGTATACTCTGCACGGATTGACTACTCTGACATGAAATCCTGTTGTGGACCGTGGCCTGGATCAAGCCAAAAGCCGTGCACTATACCTACCCACCGGTGAGACCTCCGTGTTGGAGGTGAGCTGTACTCATCGGATATGCTGGAGGAGGTCTCGAGGCATTTTCGTACCAGTGGGGCGGGAGATCGACGTGAGCTGATGAGAAGTGATGTCTACTAGCCTTGTCCTGCTAGACCGAGGGCAGCCCTATAGATCGGTCACACTGCACTCTTGCGAGGGCCGTGACCATTTCCTTTGTTGGCTTATTGGCTGACTGCTCTATCGAAGGGTTGGAAAACGACTGTTGTGCAACGGAACAAGACAATCGCTCGATGAGGTAGCCAGGATATCGGCTTGTTTCTCTCTCTCTCAGTGGCGGCAAATAAAGCGAGTTCTATACCGAAGTGTATTCGACCTGTAGATGTGCCAACTTTTGTTATTTGGGTACTGCTGCTTCTCCACACTCTTATCCATGCTGGGCTGAGGGAAAGAACTAAAGAAAGACTAATCGTCGATCCTTGCTACTGTATCAGAGCTTGAATCTGCACCCTGCAAGGATACTGAATATCTCGAGCGCTTGATCTTCCAGCCTCTCGGACACGAGACTGAGATTGCTCATGGACCCGACCTCGAGTAAGCTGCACATCGAGCGCGCTTCAACTTCGACGTCAATATTCATGTCATGCAACGCATCAGACGCCCTGCGCTCACTTAAAGAAAACTGCCCTCGCGAACGAGAATACTACTTGAGTTTAGATTGGAATTAGTTTTTCTAGCACGGTCCGCCAAGCATTCGCCTCGCAGCATGCGCGTCAGATCACGGCTGACTTGTCTCCCTCTGCCCTACCTCCTGCCCCTGCTCATCCCAACTCCAAATCCCTCCACCATGCAAGCTCAAGCCTGCCACGACCTCGTTCCCACGGAGGCGTGAGAGGCGTTCGCGAAGTCGCACTGGCTTAAGATTCGGATGAGATGAGCGTGGGTATGTGAGGCGCAGAATGCCATCCGTACATAAGCACGCCGGGTTCCTCCCCTCCTAGCCTCATAGTCCTCGTCGCGATCATCCAACTCTTCTAATATCTCACCGCACGTCCCGTATCATCCGTAGCTTCATATACAGAACATTCGCCATGCCTGTCCTTTCAGAACCATACGCCCATGCGGCAATGGGCGCGCCGTACTTCTTGCTCGCATTCGCGTTGCTGGGTCTATGTTCTTTTATTTTGAGAAGACGTTCATCGAGTCTCTTGTCGCAGAACTCCGGACTCTCGGAAAAGGAAAACGAGACTGTCCGGTACAAGGACGATGAACCTGTCCGAAGTGAAGAAAAGGATACTTCTCCGTCTGAACAAACAGCGACTCGGATTCAGAGATCTCCTCAACATCCTCCTTTTACCCCGCCTATGCCGCTGATTGCGACACAAGATCTCGGCTTTGGGATGGGTACAAATGCTTCGTACTACGATTCCCCCACATCCGGCTCACCCATCATGTCCACTTTCGATTCCTTCGAGACGGGAGCAATGGATGTGCCAAGAAGAAGAAGCTACACGAAGACTACTGCTGCTGGGGTGGAAGTTCAAGGGGAAGTCGTGTTAGCTGAGGGATGGAGACGCCATACTCGGGTCTTTGGAGGTGGAGTGTGTATAGCCTGTGAGGAATCTGAGCGCAGGATGACCGCCTGACTAGCACGGAAGAAGGCAGAGGAGGAGCTGCAGGGCTTGAACAAGGGGCCTTGAGCGTAAGAATTACATCACGTGTAAGCCCTTTCGCTGCGCTGGCAGTGGATTCGGCCATACGGATCCAGATGGTTTAAGCACTCTATCCGAAGGATCAGGCGTCCGCAAAGAACCAGGAAGGGGTGTCAGCGCGTCACGTGCCGAGATGGAAGGGCCGAACAAGCAAAATTTTACTTGTGACTTCAGCGTTACTCCTGGACGCTCGAACGAGTCATGACGAACATGTCGTGAAGGGTCGGAGCATAATGGCGTATTGTGCATTTTTGGTGTTAGGGATGGCGATAGGACGTACTTTGGAATGGAGTTGATACTGGTTCTGGACATTGAATTCCCACGGAGATCATTCAAGTCGATCTGAGACTGCATAATGAATGATACGTCAGGGTTCATTCTTGTGTACTTGAGCTATGCTCTGTGACTTTGAAAGGAAGGGGCTGAGAAAAAAATATAGCAAAACGATGAAACCCATTGGAGATTTTTTGTGTACAGCCTCCTGCAGTAAGGCTCGTACATACGCGTATCCGAACCATTCGGATTCTGCATCGAAGAGTTGTAGTAAACTCGTAAATACAACAAGCAAAAGCCATGCCAAGAAGATTTCAGCTCCTCCAAATGGCTTTAGGCTGATCAATCTCTGGAGAAGTCATGAATATGAGAGCCAAGAACATGAGAAGAGAAAATAAAGATCGAGAACAATTGCAATTGAATCAAAATCAAAATCAAGCGATTGATCTCGACCCCAATATTTGCGAGAATACTTGGATGCTGCATTAGACATGCCTCGATTCGTGTATTTCTACAAGCAGCCAGATGTGGCTCCATCTGGTGCCATTGAAGTCCAGCCCTCGACCTAAATAAAGCACAGCCGCAAGCAGGCCTAGCTCGCTGAGGCTGAATGCATAGAGTGCGGGAAGAGGTTCTTCCTTGGTGAACGACACGTGGACCGAAAGACATTCATAGTAACACTGGAAGAAAGAGTGAATATCATGATGAATTTGCTATTCTTGTGAAGTTGAAAGATGGTCGAAATGACAAGTTCAGAGCCAAGAGAAGCTCAGGCGCTCAAAGAAGCTACCCACTCGAGTGGAAAGAAATTGTCATGTGATCTCACGTTCTCTCTACTTTTATTAAGTAGCCCTTCGCCTTCGACGAATTGTATGTCTGCACAATACGAAACATCGAGCTGTAATTGTAGAAACCTCCAGGCAATCGGCTTCAAATGACTATGTCATGATCAAAGTCACGTTTTGCTAGGTGAGACTTGGAAATTTTGGCTCGCCCACGGAGCTTCCACAACTTGAAACATCGACATCCGATATCGTCAGCGTCAGTTGAACAACGATCCGATGGCACATTCTCGTTCCTATACACTTTGCCCAGACAGACAGCTTGGCAGAATGACGAAACCTGCTAGACAACAAACGAAATCGTACTTGGTGCTCAGCGTCAGGACTTGGGAATGAGTGCCCAAGGAAGTCTTGAGATGCTTAACTTTAACCAGGACCTGTACGCCGTCATCACTCAGTTGAGAAACTCAGCCAGATATCAGTAAAAGCCCATCAGCTGCATCTCGAAAGTCCAGCTTCGGAAGCTGGACCTCGTACTCGTGGCACTTGCGTGGAAGATGGTGCTGCATCACGATCGCGCTAGTATGTTACAGACCTTCTACCAGTAGTCAAAGTCAAAGTGCTGGGCGCTGATACGAACAAGCTTCTTCCAAACTTCTTCCTTTTCCCACTAATGCTTCAATCGGCTGACCGTCCGTCAGAGTCTTGCTTTTCTGTCTGATCAGTGGACATGAATGGTCGGGGAGGAGCTGAATCCCCCCTGGCATGCGCTACAGAATGTTTGAGGATCTACTATATTCATGGTCTATCCCTCATACCCTATCACGAATACGGAGGCACTTCAAACAGTATTTTCATGAAGTTCGTTTTTCGCTTCAGCGGAAGCTGGATTACCCCAGTTGGAATTAAGTGTGCTGACTAGTTTGTCGAAGTGGAGCCAAGACTCAAACTCGCAGAGCCTCAGCTTCCAAGCCCTTGGTATTCAGCCACGATTATCAACCACGCTCAGATCTTCATGTTCTTGATCAGATGGATAATCCATGAGAAATCGAGGCGAAAAGAAGTCCATCTGGACAGCGGGCCGTTTTGAATTTTTTGCCACCATGTTTTCTTCGTCTTCTTCATGCGAATGGTTAAACCGTACTGCTTTGACCTCCTCATCGGATGTTTTTACAGGATCAAGGTCTGGCTAGGTAATCACATAGTCATACCTGGTCCGGTCTGCATCGGATATTACGAATCCGTAGTAGGTGTGTTTTCAAACAAGTCGGAGACTATGACTCTGTCAGAAGAAGCCTCTCTAGCCGAGCCAAGATGCACCAAGATATTGGCATCTGGTCTTTCTCAACCAAGCTTTTGCCCAGACATCTCTTGGTGGGTTTGCATAAGTATCTGGCGAGCTCCCTTTGGCAAACTCTTTTTCCTCATTATCAGCATCTACAGCTTCTTCTTCTCTCTTTAACCTTCTGAATTTCTCTTACAATAATCCTGCCAGGCGCCGGTCGCACATTCCAAATACAACTGTCTTTTCATAATCTTGCTTTGCACATTCCATCAGATATATAATCAAAATGCAGTACTCGTCAACAATCCTCCTCGTGGCTTTTGCCGCTACCAATGTCTTTGCTCACGGTCTCATCGACTCCGTCATAGGTGACGACAACAAGGTAGTTATGCCTGGTCTATCGAGTAAGTCGTTGTCCCTGTTATCTCATCAGCACCCCCTAACTTGACCCAGCCGTCGATGGAACTCCTCGTGATTGCGCCTCCCCGGGCTGCGGATCTGAGGTCGACACCTCCGTCATCCGCGCAAATGAATTGGGCACTGCCAAGGCCACCGCTCTGGGCCGAAATGCCAAAGGACCAGTTAATGCCGCCACGATGGTTGCTCTCTTCATGGGCGGCGGAGGAAACTCCACTGACACTGTTGCTGCTCGCCAAATACACACCGCAAATGTCATGCGCCGTGCTCTTGGTGAGCGTCAGGCTAATGGCGGTGTCAAAACACCTGCGGGTACCAAGGAGACTGGTGTCAAGGCCGCAACTGGAGCTGGTGCCTCATCTGGTCTCCCAACTACTGCCAGCGACGGAACAGTCAAGATGACCTTCCACCAAGTCAACCAGGACGGTGCTGGCCCATTGACTGCCATGGTCGACCCTACTTCCGGCGGAACTGATGCTAAGGCTTTCCAGAAAGCCGCTATCACCACCAACGTCCCAGGTATCGGTATTGGCGGTCTCTCGGCTGCCCAGACAATGGACTGGCCAGTCGTTATGGCCATGCCAGCTGGTATGACTTGTTCCGGGTCCGTCGGAGGCGCCCAAAACGTCTGTATCGCTAGGCTCCAAAATGCTGCTATTACTGGCCCATTTGGTGGATCTGTCGCTTTCACACAGTCTGCTGCTGCCAAGAAGCGTGCCATCGAGTATAACCTCAGCAAGCGCCGCTTCGCCCGCGCGCTGGTCAATAAGCAGTAGATGCATAGACACCGTACAGTGCAAAGACGAGGATGCTATGATGGGGATAGCTCATAATGTAAATATTGATTATTGATTATTGTACTCAGTTTGGTAAAACATCATACACATTTATTCCTAGAGTGGCGTGTGGGAGAGTTCCATGAAGACTTGTTGGCATGGAGATAATCTGGGAATTATGTCCCTCCCTTGACGTTATGACTGTTAGAGAATCCACGCTCATTAGAAAACAACGTCTACTTGGAGATGACTGCCAGGTAGTTATTTTCTTCAGGCCTTATTTTTATTCCCGTTGCTGAACTTATCAAAACCCGCTAATGCCACTCTCCCTGCTCCCCTAAACTCTAACACAAGCATAAAAATCCTGAAGATGCATAATTGCCATCAGACAAATTTTCGCAACGCATAAACAGTACTTCCCCGAGTTGTGCTCAGACGCCCAGGCCTGTCAACACTCTTGTTTCTAGCATGGCAAAGCTTAATTCCCATCCCAACAGATGGTTGAAACATCTTGAAACATCCTGCGAACTCTCGCTTCGCAAAAACCATCAATACAATAGCTCCAAAACTTTATATCGGAGAAATCCAGGAGATGTTTTTCCCTGACAGTTGCCATACCCGGAAGAATCGGAATCCTGCGGAAGTAGTTGACGTGAACAGATTTCCTGATTGGAAACTTTGATGGGTTGTTGTGCAAGAGACAGAAGCGGCGATTGAGACTGGTTAGGTTACACAATTCGGAGGAATTACTTGTCATTTCGGGATTCTGTCTTCCCTTCATCCGCGCATGCACAACAACTATGGAAGTGAGCACTGAAGTACCGGTAGATTTAAGTGGAATGTGGGACCTTAATTTATATTAAACATTCAGATCTCCCACCAATAATATCCTTGTTCCTTGCCATGCTGCAAGCGAAGGTCCATATCCTGGTCGAAAATGCAGAAATGCGTGGACTTTGTGCGTCATTCTTGAATCTACCTGAGAATAGCGTAGGCGAACAAGATCGTCCATAAATTGGCTGTATACTAGCCGGCCCACCTCCAGTTTCGCTCGGGGCTCGCTTACTGTCGGGGAAAGCGAATGTCACAGGCAAGCAAAACTGTCACAGCTCGGCCAAACTTCGGTCATTGGGTTTTGGTAC
>JACBAH010006490.1:0-10940 GCA_014282315.1 Neospermospora avenae | reverse complement strand
AATCATACACGTGATTGAAGTGAGATGCTCAGCTGTCTATCTATCTCTCTCCAGAAGGCCCGACATCGAGTGGCTTTCCTGACGTAAGATCTGAATTCGTACCTCGTTTACCCTTACTCTATGTGTTGTTCAGCATAGCCTATGCCAGAAATCAGACTTGATCAAAAGTGGGGTACAGTCGATCGCAGGGCGTGAAGATAATTAATTACCTAGACCCCATATAAGACATTCCTCAACCTAGAATTCGATAGATCACGTTTAAAATGAGGGAATCTGTTGGGATTATCGGCGCAGGCATAACTGGCCTGGCAACTGCCTATGTTCTATCCTCCAAATACGATGTGACGATCGTGGCGAGGGATCAGCCTGGTGACATGGGACTGGACTGGGCAAGTCCATGGTAATGCACTCCGCTTCTTCGAAAACCAGGAAAGGTTATTAACGAAACGCTAGGGCAGGAGCAGTCTTCCATCCTCAGCGGCATGCCGACAAGATCCAGCAGAAGATGCAGATCGACTGCTTCGAATTCTATTGGGACATCGCAAATAGAGATCCTTCCAATGGTGTCAAGACCTATCCCATGACCGAATACTTCGATGACGAGACAGAGGAATCAGATCTTTGGTATCGATCTCTGATGCCTAATTACAAGATCATCCACTCGTCAGCGTTGCCCGCAAATATTAAGCTGGGAACGACATACACGACTTTGGCTATAAATCCGCTGCTGTTCCTGCCATGGCACAAGAAGAAGCTTATTGAGAAGGGCGTCAAATTCATTCGTGCTGAAGTGAAGAGTATCGAAGAGGCGAGATCGATCACGAACTCGAAAGTCATCATCAATGCCTCTGGTGTTGGCGCACGGGTTTTAGCAAGCGATGAAGCCGTGATGCCCGTTCGTGGGCAGACAATGTTCGTGAAAACAGACTTTGCGGAGTGCATGATGCTGGAAGGTTCTGAATATACCTATTTAATTCCGCGTGCAAGTTCAGGAGGCGTTATCATGGGTGGTATCAAAACTGACAGATTGGATGCGGATGTTGATGTCTCGATGAAGAGTGATATTCTTCGAAGAGTGAACAGGCTCACCAAAGGCGCATTCAAAGATGTTGATTTGGATAGTGTCACAGATGTTCTTGGGTTCCGTCCTGGTCGGAAGGGTGGCTTGAGAGTTGAGAGAGAGGGTGATGTGATTCACGCTTATGGTTTGGAAGGTGCTGGATATATTTATTCTTTTGGTGTTGCAGAGAGGGTGAAATATTTACTTGAGGGTGGTCAAACGAAAGCGAAATTGTGATTCGATGGAAGCTTATCGACCTGTCTTTGTTTACTTACCAGCAAAAATGTCAACAAAGACGATATTGATGTGCTTTTGATGAAACGAGATCTACTCGTCGCGCCTGAAAACCGGATTTAATAGCAGATACGGTGTAGGAAACTGGCTATATCTACTCCATTGGTGCTCACCTCAAACAATGCGGTAGTGAATTAGTGTTGGCGTTACTATTGTCCAGCCTTGTCCAGTGTTGATGTTTTGGCCCCTCAAGTCGGTTATTTTCTTTTCAACTTGTTCTCTCGAAACCTAAAGAAATATCGACACACGTCATATTCGCAACACAACTATCAAATATGACTCTCGAAACTTCCGGTTCCTCTCCTGCAGATAATGAAAGGTCGGTATCACCAGAACCTGTGCTTGCAACGACTGGCATGCCCAGCCCACCATTGATGTAAGCCCGGATCTCGAAAAGCTTCGATCTGAAAAAGAGATTAAATATTGCGGATATTCTGACAAAGTTTAGGTCAACACACACATGCAACACCGCTTTATTCTGCTGTGATAATCTCTATCCACTCTCTCATCCTCATGGACCGCATGAGCAGGCGATTTACCACTTCGCATACTATAGTAGGTGGTACCCCTTTTCATTCATGTGTCTAGATATCCTCCTCAAATTCCTTTATTTTATACCACTCAGCTCTTAATCTTGTGCTCTCGTGTATCTATACTTCTATCCCCGCAGACCCATTTGGCCTGAGCTGACCCACCTTTCCCAAATAGTGGTCAACAGGCTCTCCTCGCCATCAAACAGCACCTACCTCCCAGCCATACACTCCAAGATACTCGAAGAAGCGTGCTACATAATCCGCTTCCAGCGCTGGATGAACGGCGAAAAAGACGAGATTCGGCACTTTATGCCCCACCCAAATCTCGACACTACTTTCATCGAGCTTAAACAAGCAACAATGACAGCGTCCTCGAGGAAGCAAAATTGGATTCCTAATTGGAGGTACTTGAAGTTTAGGTGCGATTTTCATCAGGGTCCGTGGTTCATCTGCTATGTTCTTGAGCGGAGAGACTGTAAAGAAGAGGTATCTGAAGTACAGGCTGTGAAGAGAAAGAGAAGAGATGAGGTTCAAGATGCGCGAGAAGAGAACTTGAATTCGGAAGGTGAGATCCAGCCTTATTCTTCGAAGAAGAAAGTCACTGATTTATTTGGACAGAAGAAGAACCGATGTACACTGCGACGTGTGAAAGCGTCAAGCGCAGGAAGCAGTGACATTTCCATCCCGAGATTGGTAACCAAAGCTATGTACACTCCAGAGAATCTCATCCTGACGCCAGGTCGGTTTGTATCTCACATAGGCACTGGAATGGCAGATTGATCACATTCATCGCATCGAGTCACGTTGGACAGCAAAGAAGTTTCTGGAGGGAACAATATTACAAACAGTATAAAAAATGGAAAACAATTGTTACGTGCCTGAGAGACCAAGCAATTGCTTCAATGATAGTCTTCATACCTAGACTATTGACTTTTGCCCAAGGTGAACATTGAATATGCACGCTCAATTATTTCGCGGGATCGACGATACACTTAAAACTAAAGCACGTTGATACTGCAAGGTTGCCAAACTATCTTCGTTGTCAGTCTAGGTACATACAAGCGGTATTTCAAACTAGTGAAGAGCAAGTCCCTGAACCGTAATCTATTCCTCTTCCTCGAGCATGTCATCCGATCCAATCAATGCTAGGACGCGGACTGTTTTCACAGTCATTACACGAGTGTCTCAAAGTGTCCTGCTCACATGGAAGAGCGATACTCTTTCTCAATGTACCAGTGATGGTTCCATATATTCCGGCACAGTCAGCTTTCGGTAACGGCGGACTCCGAGCTTCAACCAACGTGATGCGGTCAGTGATCCCACTCCTCAATCTTGATAGCCGTGTCAATATCTCTGGGACTCGCTCTTCTGATCTTTGCCTTCTCGAATCTTCTGACTCGGCTGTACAGAGTGATATATCACCGACAGAGAGTCGAGGAGGACAAACAGATGGTTTTCTCCAACGAGTAGGAGGTTCGTCATGCTCTCCTTTGTGAGCATTGTCAATTGTGCGCACTCGCTTGATACGCGGCGCTGAGCTCCTCCTTCTTTCATGTGAATGAGCCCCGATCGAGGACCCCATGGCAAGTTTTTGGCCATTTCGTGCAGTTGCTTTTGGATGGGGCTTTATGACACTTTTCCTTCGAAAACCGTCTGTACGAGCCTCACTACCACCTTGACTACCAAAGCCATAATCTTGTCTAAATCCCACCTCGGGTAGCCCAGGTGATTGAGATGGAGAGACTTCGGCAGACCGAAACAACGAAGTGAAAGGTGCTTTGAAATTAGTTGAACCCGACGGCCCAATAGTTACATCGACTCCAAGATCGTAGAGTGACCGAGAAGCGGGATCGGGGGGTGCTGACACAGTAGGCGTTGATTGCATATCTGGAAGCGGCGAAAACCATTCGCTTGTAGCCTTCCTTGGAACCAGTGGAGGAAATGAAACAACATCTTGCAGTTGTTCATGAGATGCAGCGTACCTGGGATAAGGTCGAACCCGGGTAGCTGTTCTCTCTTTAGGTGTTGAAGAAAACGTCCTCAGTAGTGGCCGTCTTTTGCCCTTTCTCGTCTTGGAATCGGCGTTGATATCCGAAGACTCCGAATCAGAACTCGTAACCGACATATTGAGGTCGTTTTGAGGTAATTGCCAGGACCACTCGCTGATCGACTCCCGCGCATTATTCGGATCGAACGCACCTCCTCTGCCTGTGACTGTGTTTATCTTCATTTCTCCTGGAGGTAATTCTGGAGAAGATCTAGGCTCTGAAGAAGTATCGTGGTGCTTTTCGTCCTCCTGCTCAGATGCTGATGAGCCAAAGCTTTGTGTCAATTTCCTGGAGCCGTCCCATATAACTTCGTACACACTTCTATTGGTACTCGATTTCTTTTTTGGGGTTTTTAAGCCTGCAACTTGCAGATAATTACATTGAGGATGACTTTCAATGTTGGCCGGACCATCGTTGCTTTTGCGTCTATCTGAGAGGAGCTTTGACTGCTCAGCAACTGTATTACAGAAAGCAGAACTTCGTCCTTCCCCGCTTGACACCTTGTTCGAGGTTGCTTCATCGGAGGATCTGTTAAGGGATAGGAGATTCTGCCTGAGGTTTTCAGCAATTAGAAGAGTGATCGATTCGACATCTTCGCTTGTGACAAGATATGCTGCTGAAGGATCTACATCTTGTGGTTGACCCTGTGCGGCAGCGAGTGGCGTCTCTGATCCAGAACCAGCAACAGAGCGATATTCTGGATCAAAAAGGCTTCTGGAGACTCCACTGAAATCACTGGCACCACTTGCACGGCGAACTCTGATAGATAAAGGTGGCTCGACTGGTGCTTCCGTTGCAGTTGTTGTTATCTTTCGAAGCGTGAGTTTTTCGCGCACAACCTGCACGATATCATGATCGATGGCACCACGCGTAAAAGTCGAGCTACGATGGCGATTCTGGAGATTGCTCGAAAGGAACCTGTCATCGCGATCTCCGTAATCGGGCTCTCGTACTGTGGAGCGATTGGGAGATGGAGGTGGTGGTAACATAGGTTGCAGGCCAATTTGATGAGCTCCCACTTCTACAGAGCTCCACCTTCTAAGGACAGCTGGACGACTTGGTCCTGGGATTGAGTGAAGTAGCAAGCGACCGAACGTATCAGTATTGCCGAGAGCAGTGTTCTTTGGAACATGGTGGCCAGTATGATCCTGACAAAGCTCCTTGTTTCCTAGTGTTGCTGTAGGGGCATTCTGGCAAGTAGACGACTCCCAAGTAAGAGCATCCTGCTTCTTGTGACCTTTGTATCTGTGATGTCGACAGCCATGATGCCTCCGTCGCCGCCCCTTTCCTTTGATGTCTTTGTCTTTTGGTATCGTCTCCGCTCTCCTTAACCTCTTCTTTACCATCGTGAGACTGGTGGAGCTGCCTCGACGTGATATGTAAGGAGGCTTGTCGTCGTCACCTTGAAACTGAGGAGGTGAGAGATGCTCCCCGCTACTGTAACTACAAGGACTCCGCCCAGTGTCCGAGGAATACAGAGACCCGCCAGCTGAGAGGCCCGGACTAAGGGTTGAAGCTGAGCGATAATCTAAAGGGACTTTGTGATCTGTCTTTGGTAGCGCACCTCCACTCTTATATGAGAAATAGCCTCCACGATCTTGTCGGGGCTGTGACTCGGAGACTGGAGGTGTCAGAAGTAATGTAGAGCTTCTCGAGAGAACGATGGGACTTGTGATACTGTTTGCTTGGGATTGGACAGGAGCTATTGAAGTTAAGGTAGGAACCGAGGTGGGCGGAGTGGAAGACATTCTCGTTAGAAAAGGATAAAAAATGTATGTCTGCTAGGTAAAAATAAAAATAGGGAAACGAATAGAAAAAGTCCCGATTCAAGTCTCGGTAAATCTTGAACGTTCGAACAGGGAAATTTCCAAATAATAGGGCACATTAGCACGGTCGCCAGAAGTGGTAGCCGCAACCTTGCACATGCTGCTGTTTCCCAACACAACAATCGGAACAACGTGAGGAAGGATCTATGATGCCCTCAAGCTCAGAAAAACGAGGGACTTTGCAAATCCGTTTACTAATAATCTTTGAAGAAATAGAGGGAACTCTTGTTGCCAAGTCGTATATCCCGAGCTCGGGTTCGCTTGGGAATTGCCGAGATTTCGAGGAGATGATTCGACCTTCAACGCCATCATGTTTTCCTTATTACATTATACCTTAAGACTTTGATATGAACTGGAACTCATCAACAAGACTTATTCTCGTTTTTTTTTGAAATCGATATACCACTCATTTACAGAACCGACATTATCTCCTCCACGCAATCTCGCAAAATGTACTCATCAAGCATATTCTCAAACGTCTAGACGGCCTCCTCAGCTTCTTTGTAAAGACGTACCGACGCGATACTGCTGAAAAGATATGCCGACAGACTTCGCTAACTCCCCTTCTTGCTACTGAACGAGTCTACGAAGACTCTATATCACCCTCTGACCCATAATCTTGCCGCACCCAGCAATTCTATTCATCAAGAGAACCATAACTGACACGAGTATGTATGATACTTTGTCTGGCACGAAGAACAGGCATGAGAAATTATTCTATTCGGTAATTCAGCTCTTTAAAATTATCATGCATATCGCCAAGAGAAGCTTCGAGGTCCGTCTATGGCTAGCCTGTTCCTGAGACTCCTGAGTTTAACGAAACTCATCAAGAGTCTCCAATCGTATCTAAATCTTCTCGTAGACAGCTAAAGACTTGGATGCAAATTGATTTGGTCCACTAACAAATAGCTCTATATGCTACATATTATGACGTCGCAAGATGAAAAACTTGGAATATCTCGATCTCTTTCTCTTTTTGAGAGTGGGCCGAGTTCAGCAGTTGAGAATACTTAGTGTTGAGATGATAGAAGCTGTTGGGGGACTTTGAATAGAATGAAATAGGCAGATATTTTGGCTTGGTGGCCAAGGAAGGGAGTCGTGCATTTGATTGATTGCTTGATTGTTTGATGTGTTTCTGATGTTTCTATATTTACTTTCTCGCTTAGTTGCTCGACTCTGAGACTTCAAGATGCATTTTATTGCATAACTTCACATGGCTGCGTGCCTAGATAGAAAGAAAACATACTATCAATAACAATCCTGCAATACCCAACTTCTATGCTAGTCCATGTGTGCCTAGTCATGATTGCAAATTAATGGCAAAAGAGAAGTAGTATCTCACAGCTCCCATGGTCATCCTGATCTAGGATATCACTAAAATGTCCAACTGATTTACCCTGAGCGATGTAAGAATAGGAGAACGTAGATCTAATGTCGATACAGTGTATGAAACGTAAAGACTTACAGTACTTAGGTGAGCTCGCTTCCTTTTCTAACTATTCTCATGTCTCTATAGACATGTAGACATGTATACATTTGCAATCTAGTATACAGCAGGTACAGTGTACATTCTCATCGCGCCCCTGGACCGAAGATGCTCTCAGATGGCACTTATTCGCAGCCCCTTCAACAATTTCGCAATCGTGGAGCCTTGTATGCTGCACGTCTGTCGCTTTTGCCTACTTCCCGACTTAGCTACGATGGTTTAATGTGAATATCATGTGTAATATCGTAAAAGTGGTCGAGTATGGTGGAACAACTTGAAGCTAGTTGAGCATTGCTTCCTCTTTATTTTAATCCCCCACCATTCCTAAGATAGTGGGATTCAGTGACGCCAACCTACTGTATGGCCCCACCCTACTGAGCTAGTGATGCGTCCACCGGCTTGATTCTCTTCCAGCCCTGCGAAGGTGTGTCAGCAGTGGCCCAAACAATGATCTGAGTGAAGGTACCGTTCAGCGAAGCAACAACACGCCAATAAAGAGATTGAGATCAAGTTTAGTTAGGGATGCCGAGCTTCACATGGCATGACCGTATAGCTCCTTGACCATCCTTACGTGATCTTTCTGTAGCTTCGATGGCTGGAGTGACTCGTATGCCATGCTCCATGGTGCTTCATCTTCCTTCCGACCTGGAGTAATAGCTGAATGGAACCCTGAAATGTGTTAGCAGAGTATTCCAACGTGTAACATACACTTCTAGTGCAACTGACCTAGATGCTGTATCTGTACAGGGTAGAGTGCAAATCGTGCAAGATTCTTTTCCACCGAAAACCTGTTCAATAACATATCGTATGGTGTTTTACTGACGGTCTTCTGCTTCAATGATTTGATTGCTTCAGCAAGATGAGCTCGCGGATAGACCATTGCTTGAGTACAACATCCAAAGTTCTGCATTCGAACTCCAGCACTAGGTGGCAACATGGAAGCCTTGCCCGACTGATAAAAGAGAATGATAAAGGCTGGTACGGCAACAAAGCATACCACGAAAATGGTCGCGTTGTTGAGGTGTCTTTGTGATCTACAGCATTGGTGCCTGAAGACAAAGATCACGAAACACAGGATGCACGCCGTTAAGAGGGAAATCAGAGGCACATGGTTGCCCAGGAGACTTTGAGATTGCCAGCCAGTAGCCCGCTCCTCGCTGAAAAGGCGCATAAAGAGCCACTGTCCTTTTCGCCCCAACTTCTCCAATTGTCTTTCCAGGTCTTGGATCCCGATGAGCGTACGTGCCACCCAGCCTTCTGCAAGAACTCCATCTTCTTCAATGATAGCAATGTATGGTGCAGACGAATTGTTGAGGCAGCCTTCGAGCGCAATCGCATAATCCATGCCCGACTTGGGTTGCCAATCTTCGGCCCTTTCCAGCTCCCTGAGGTGCTCGACTTGGTCTGCTGAAACTACGTCGCGAGCCGAATAGGTTGCATCTACGACGTGGGAGAGCCATGAGTGCCAGGCTGGGCTGACCTCCGGATCAGGATTGGCAAAGTATATTCTGACGTCCAAGTCTTCTCGCTCTGGTTTCGCAAGACCGATAAGTGCGCTTGCGACAGCAAGCTTTTCAGTTACACAAGCGTCAGCTATTTGCCCTACTCCAAGATACACAGCATGAACTTTGACGCTGTGCAACCGCGGGGCGTCTTACGTGGATATATTGATCTGGCACATCTCTCGCAACAGTAATGAACGCCAGGCACACTTTCGGGTCCCGTCCGGCCTTCGTCGGATTGTGGAAGGTCGACGTGTTACCCTTGCTAGAGGCAAGTTGCAATTGCGATTCAATGGCGCTCCGAAAACTCTTGGACTCTGATTCTCGATATTGACTGTAACTGCGTTCGTGGGCGCGCGCGGGATCAAAGAATGCGCTTCCTGGATCGCGGTAGAAGTTTGTCGACCCGTAGAGGTAAGCTAGAGAAAAGAGGAACAGAAACAGAGCAAAGGCCGGTACGCCATCTGGGACACGTGACATTTGCATGTTAAACAAACAATCTCATGCTCCTCCTGATGAACACAGTTAGAAGTCTCTCCATCGGATTAAAAGCCGGCTGATATTGACAAAGTAGCAAATCTATCGAACTTGTCATTTACTAAACTTCTGGGAATCTCATCACTTTTAAACTTGTTCGAGAGATACCTCGTTTGTCTACTAAAGTGTCGTGTTTGTTTTAAGACGTTTCATTTAGATAAGCTCGAGGAATAATGGAAAGTATCGTTTACTTCGATTTCCGCATCCTCGCTGGCTAAAATCGGCCACCTTTACCTCTCCACCGGTGGAGAGGAAGTTAAAGTTGTCAAGAGGAGCCTCCGGACAAGGACAAGCGCCCGTACGCATAACACGTACCTACGTACCTTCCTTAGGTAAGCAATATGTGGGGTCGCGACGGCAATAAAGTGGCTGATCTGTCGGGTCGTGTGGTGTGGCCTTACCTTTGAGGAAAGCGCAGAGGCAAAAGGATCGTTCGGTGACTAGCAGCTGACGATTCCCACTTTGATCTGTCTTTCTAGGAAGGCATCACTAGGGGACGGGTCTAAAATAGTTCAGAGTGAGGTATAGTTACTTACTCTGTATAGAATAGTTCTGAATAGTAGATACAGGGCAAGGATTGAACTCTCCCCCTTCAACTACTCTAGTCTAGGTACTAGCTTTACTTACCTAGATTAAACTTTTACTTACCTACCTAATTGACCGAATATCGACTCCTTCTAATAACAATGTTAAAGTTGAGAGGTTGATCTTAATACGAAGTAACGAGCTAATATTATAGATTTCTGCTTCGTTTACTCGATAAGGAAGGGACGAGAAGACTCTTTTCTTAGAGCTATTATCGACCTGTCCCCTAGTGATTCCCTCTTTCGGTTACGATGCAGACTCGGAACTGTTGTTTGACCGTTCCCTGACGATTCCGTGGCATTCAAATACCCCTACTAATGCCTCTAAGGTACGCTCTACTTATGTTTTTGGCGCACGGAGTAATATCATGGATACCCGTAAAATTCCTAATGCGGCCCTGCATCTTTAGGACAATCTCAAAAGACCTAATCGTGTCGTAGACTTCCAACAGCCCTTCGGTTTGGGGTTATGCTTGAAGTGAACCATATGAACCTACTGTAGGGGATATCGCTGGTTGACTTGTGACACGTAGTAACTTGTAACAGCCCAGAGTTAAGGTACCTAGAAGAGACTGGAAATACTAAGCTAGCGTACTGAGAACCCCGCGCAAAATTTAGCAGTATTACATATTACTCCGTGTTACAAACACCACCTCCGGTGGGTTATATGGTTCATTTTAAGCTTGACCACCATGAGGCTGGTAGGAGTTCACTGCACGATTAGGCTTGGAGCTGTTTGAAAGCAGGTGTAGACTGGCCTTGAAGCGGCGGTGCGCCCGTGAGTACATCGAAGCCCAAGGCGCCAAATGACCATCAATCGACAGTCATACCGTCTTTTAGCCGAGGATCACTTCGAGAGCCATATGTTCTACTATACCGATAGAGTTGCATTTGTCGTTCTCGTCAACAGCTACCTTACCTTTAAGAGACTAAATCAGTAAGAAGGAGATGGCTGTGACGCTTGCTCTAGAAAGGTCTCGATCTACCATAGAATAAGACCTCACATTGCTATGAATATGAAGTAGTAAGAATCACTTGAGAATCTACAACTAAGGAGCTAAGAAGTAGAG
>JACBAH010006489.1:0-10932 GCA_014282315.1 Neospermospora avenae | reverse complement strand
TATATATACCGATACTAGGCCGATACTACTCCGACAGTACTCCGTGCTAGTAGAGTAAAGCTTCTAAATATTCCTGTGACCTTTCCTACTGAATCTTCCGTAATTATATAAGGCTATCGTTGAAGGAATTTGATATATTATATAGTATAATTTAGAAGTATTAATATAAGCGCTAGGAATAGTTTCTCGAGGCTTAAAGTATTAAGTATAATTAGAGGTATTATAAAGGTACGGTAATAGAGCTACTATCTAGGGAGATATCAGATCGAAGAAGTATAAATAGTCGCTATAGCGCTATATATATTAGCTAATAATTAGAAGTCTCGGGGCGAGACTTAGTATAAGGGGGACTTATAATAGCCTCAGGCTTACCTTATATAATTAGCGCACGGACTACTACTTTACTAGTAAAGATCTTCGAAGGTCCCCGAACCTTCTTAATAATATAACTACATTTGCTACCTACTAGGTTTCTGATCCTTTCTGTAGGTCCTTAAACTCGACGCTAAGCCCGAAGTGGATAAGAATTATATCGTTATAACGCTAGTTAGCAGGCGTATCTTTTGATTTAATTATATATCTTTTTTTCGTTTGTAGTTCCTCGTGTTTAAAGCGGTCTAACTTTATACAGAGGTTAAGGGATTAGAGATATAGTAGATAGTCTAGATATATCTTTAAAAGCTATTAAGCTAGGGTTTTATAGTACTCTTATACTATAATGTAAGCTTGAAAGCTATATAGTCGTAGAACTCCCTACTAATAGCATTAGAGGGAGATATATACGCTATATACGTAGTTTAGCGTATATTTAGGAGTTAATAAGGCTATAAAAGGAGATTATAAAAGGTAAGTATACCTTTAATCTTAAAAGGTAAATACCTTAAATTTAGAGACTATAAGATATTAAATTTCGAGCTCTGATAGTTGTGTTCTCAATTCCTTATCAGTTTCCTTAGTGTTTATGATTCAAATTATACTAGTACTTGGATATAGAATCTCGGAAAACAGGGTATATTGGAATTCTGGCTATATAGCGTGTGCTATATATTACGCATATTATTGTGCGTACAATCCGTACTCAGTCATGCCCCGTGTATAGCAGAGTTTTCCGATGTCTCTGCATCTAATTGATCATACTACTTTCTTTTAAGGTTGGGCTTGGTTTTGTTATAAGAAGATATTTCACGGAAACTTGCTTTCAAATGAAGCAGGTGTACTTGGTCACTGCTTCTTTTCATAGACTCGAAGGTGAAACCACCTCATTCATGAAATACACATTTTTGAATTAGAGTGGTGCATGTAATGTAACATAATAAGCATAGTTATATAACGCAGGAGGCTATACTCGATTCTCGAAGGATGTGTGGTTGTTCTGGAGGAAAGTAATCGTGTACATCTACATTCTTCAAGCAGCGGACCTAGAGCGCTCTTAATCCTCTGAACTTTAGGCAAGAGATAATCCCAAAGATAGGCCTCGGGGCTGGCGCTGAAGATCCCATGGAGGTATTTGAGCCAGTACTCCCTAGCTACAGAGTTTGTCCGCCTTTGTGTTGTTCAACTTCTGTAAGACTCCATGGAGTGGATATCAAGGCTTTCTCCTCAGTCGTAGGAGGTGTTGGTGGTTGCCCCAAGAAGCTTTCGAGAGGCGTAGTTCGTAGAGATTATTGGACAGCAAGCCATAGACATGCCAGACATATTCATACTATTCAAAGCTCATGAGGCATATCTCCATTGAAATCTGTGGAAAGTGCGGAAAGCTTTGGAAGTCACTCAGATTCCTCCGAGCTTGAAGCTACTATCCAATATGATCGGAGCTGAGAGCAGGATCTGAAGCGCTAATTAGTTGCTTAATAGTTACGGACTCCTTTTCGACATTCTGGTCATAATCTGTGCCTCTCAAGCGCCATATACCCGCGGCTCGCTCAGATATTGCTCCTGAGGTAGACATCACAAATTCTATTGTTTCATGAGCTGTATAAATAGCCCATTGCTCACTAGTCTATGATCGTATGTAGCAGTCCGCCCCATACGTGGGAATGTATATCAGTTGGTCTGGGTATGTATAAGTGAGGGAAGGAATGGGGGACAAGGGGAGACTTTAGGCTGGAAAGGTACTGAGGGTAAGTGAGCACTACGTCACAACAAGGGCCTTACAGCACAGCACAGTAACGACGAAGATAAGGCAATCCGAAGCAAATCATGCATAAAAGTCATCAGGTATCATTACACGCCAAAAGCAGGGCAAACTAAAGGCAACGCTCCCACAGCCACACTTCCATCCTTTCCCCTCCGAACCCTCACCCATTCCACATAGCAAGTCACCAATCTAATCCTTGTGTCTATGCAACTTCTCCTTGATCTTCTCCTTCAAACTCTTCTTCTCCTTCCCATCCGTATCCCCACTATCTGTCTTCTCCAGATTCTCCTTCACATCCGTGTGCTCCACCGTCTTGATCCCATCTGGCTTGCCAGTCAAAGCGGGTGCTGCCGTATGGTGAGAGCCGGTACCGGTCGTAGAGCTCTCTCCAACCTTGGTGTCTCCAACCTTCGGCTCCGAAACAGTCTCAGGCTTAATACGCTTCTCCTCCAACAGACCGAATTTATCTAATGTCTCCTTTTGAAGTCCAGAGCTCTGGGTAGCTGCTGTGCCTGTTGTGGCACCTTCCACGGTAGATGGAGTGGATGTGTGGGCAGCAGAGGAAGTGCCTGCGCTGCCAGCGGCTGGTTCTGGTGTATGCGCAGCGAAACCGGTCGTTCCTGGTACGGCGCTGGCTTTCTCTTCTAGAGATGACATGTCGCGAGGAACAGCAGCACCCTCGCTTCTTAATCTGTTCTCTGAGCCATCGCTCTTTGTGAAGGTCAAGCCCTCACTGCTCTTGCTACCAGCGGTGTTTGATATGGAAGGTAGTGTTTGGGCAGTGGTAGATGGCTTGTTGGAGTCTGCGATGAGGTTGGAGGGTGTATCTCTTCTCGAATCTTCGGATTCGGGAAGGAGGACTGCGGCCGCTGAGCTATCGGAGGTGGTTTCTGTGATGGTAGGTTTGGGGATTGAGCTGAGGGTCGACTTTAGGGGGACGCCGGTTCCTGTGTGTGTGGAGGTGGAGGTAGAATCTTCGAGGCCTGTTAATGTCATAGTTAGCATTGAACCCTTTCATGTTCTAAGTCCTGGGTCGAATTTTCAAGTCTGGGGGGGCTAGAAAGGCATGTTGAGTTCCAAAAAGACTGGGAAAGGAAGGCTTACCAGCATCAACATTTCCCTTGTCATAAGGCTCACCACTCTTAGTGTCGCCCAACTCTCCTGATACAGGCTCTTTGCCAATCAAATTACCACTGGCATCCTTCTTCGTCTCTGGGTTCTCGCCTTCGCCCCAGATTGCGTGGGAGACAGTATTCGTGACAGCTGAGACAGCTCCCGTGACGGCTCCAGTGACGGTCTCCATGTTGGTGGTGGGTTAGACAAGATATGGTATTAGAGTAAATAGGTAGGTCGGTAGGTAGATAGTGTAGATTTCTATCCGTTTTTGTGTGTTGTGAGGTGTGAGGGGGAGGAGGAAGTCTTGTCTTGTCTTGTGTTTGGTGATTAGAAGATGTTTAGATCATGGGGAACAAGAGGGGTAAAGGTGAGCTTTATAAAGGAAGCATGTGAAAAGAGGAAAGCCTGTTATTGTGTTGTGTTTTGTTACCTATGTTGCACCTCCCGCTTCAATTCCTGCTCGTTGCAAGTCTGACGTCGTTGTGCTACAGTAAATGTGGGTATGGTATAATGTGGTATGGGGGTGGGGGCAAGAGCTACAGGATCAAGCTTGACTCGTACAAGGCAAGGTACCTACCTACCTACCTACCTTACCTAGGTAGGCAGGTATAAGTCGAGGCTGGGCCAATTCATCTGTAGCTCAGTAAAGTTTAGGTACCTCCCTATGCCTACCTATATTTTAATTCACCTGATGAAGTGATGAAATATTTACATGACTTTGCCCAGTAAAGTCAATTAATGTAAATCGCGATTGGTGTACAGTACAATTACCTAAGGTACCTAGGTACCTTACCTTTTGTATTGTTGGAGTAACCTGGATTTCAGATCATGGAGGTGGAGACATCGACGTCTATCCCCTTGTTAATATTTCCCCGCTACGTACCTACCGTACCTACCTTTTGGATGTTCTAGCCCCTCTAGAACATCTCCTGTCCTTACCCAAGGTACCTACCTACCTACCTACCTACCTATCTAAATCTTTAAAATCGTCTAAAGATAAGGTACTTCTAAGTACAGAAGTACCTTGCACTAGTAAAACAATTCGTTATATCCAGCTTCTCGAATCTAATATAAAATCAACTCCCCGCATTCCAATCCCAATGACGCACGCACTTTGCATCCCTGTCGTTTCCGACGTCAATGTCGTCATTCCGGCCTCGCTTCCAGAATTCTAGAAACGACGGGACTGTGGTGTGGCTGTGCTTTCCTTTCCTTTTCTTTCCCCTGTAACCCAGTTTCCAGTGTCTCCTGCTTGTCTCGTGGTCTTCAATAACAGACGTCAATGTGCAGGTAGATATAGATATAAATCATGATAGATATAAGTAATGAGGCATCTTGAGGAGGAGGAGGGAGCACATGTCAAGCTTATGACCACATTCTGGTGTTGACAGGTACGGTACCGGTGAATACCCAAGGGTGCCTGACCTGAACAAAATGTATATGCCAGCCAGCCTTTATTCGCCCTTACGAAGCCAGAATTACATTCAAATATCGTACCGGAAACGCACCGGCCCCCTCGGTGTATAGTAATGGTTCTCGTAGAACGCCAATCTCCAAAGTTCACTTCCCCAAAAGTGATGTTTCCCCTTTCCCACTCAAGATCGCGGCGCCCCATCAGGAGTGCCTCGCTAAAAGACGAAATTGAACAATAACGAAAGACTAAGACTCATCAAGCTTTACTACCAGCCGTCCCCAACTTCTCTTCCTCCACCACCTTTCCCTCTGCCTTCCCCTCCTCATCACCCTCCTCCAACTTCCCGTTCTCCTTCTCCTTAACATTATCCGGATTCAACGGTTTATTGAAATCGTACCCGACACTCTTCACAATACCCAATCCCTTCGTTCTTCCCTCTCTAAACAATAATCTATCGCCCGGCGCCAAGTACTCCGGTCTCTGTACGAATCTGAAAGCGACGAGTGCGCGGTCGCCGGTACGGATGTATTGGCGGTCGATGTCGATGATAGCGCATGTTTGAGAAACGGGGCCGACATGGAGCATGGCTTGGTATTTGGTTTTGATAGTAGTGGCGTGGGAGAGGATGAGTACTGTAGAGTATATCATTAGCAAGCGAGTATCGATGGAGGAGAAGGGAGATGTATTGTTTACCTTCAGCCACAAACTCTCGGTAAACTTTGGGGGCGTTCTGTTCCAGTTTTGGTAGCACAACCATTCCCTTCCTAACATCCTTCCTCCTCACCCTCTTCAGCGCAAAACTCGCCGACTGCCCCGCACTCGCCGCAGGAACCGGTATCCTCTTCCTTTCAATCGACCTAATATTCGTTGTCGTGAATTGCCCCAAAGAATCTGGTCCTATCAAAACCGTATCTCCAGCATGAATAACACCACTTTTAATAATGCCCGACACAACCGTTCCCACGAACGGCACAGAAAAGGTATCATTGACATGAAATTCGAACGGAGCTTCAGCATCATAATGTCCATGATGAGGAAGGATATTCAAGAAAGCGCGCACGAGATCGAGAGATTCACCTGTGACGTTTGAGACTTGGAAGATCGGACAGATGCGCTGCGAGACGAATTGCGTGGCGGTGTTGATGCATTCCTCTTTATTCTTGATGAAGATTGGGATTTTGCGCGCGCCAGGGGACTTGAGGATTTTGGTGATTTGTTGCACGGTTTGTTCGAGGATTTGAGGAGGGCAAATGTCGATTTTGGTGATGACTACCATGACTGGGACGTTGAGAGCTAGGGCAATGCCGAGATGCTCTTTGCTCATTCCGATGAGACCGTTGTTTGCGGCGACCATTAGAAGACAGTAATTGGGGCTTGACGAGAGGAGGCCAAAGACGGTGGTCCGGAGATATCTCTCGTGACCAGCTAAGTCCGTGAAAGTAATGACTTTAGCAGACCTCTTCCCAATTTCCTCCCACGACAATTTCCTCCCTGGAACCTCAGCAGTGACGACCTTGCCCAGGGTATCGAAGCCCATAATCTCCATACCAACCGAACTCGTTCTCCCGCTCTCAATCTCATGTTTATGTCTAAACAGATTAACTCTCGCCTTTCCCCTCCCATCGTCCAGCCCTCCTTTCACAAGAACACCCAACATCGTACTCTTCCCCGCATCCACGTTGCCTACAACAGCTATCCTGGTCTCAACAACCTCTTCCACCGTCGCCGGATGTTGTCGCACCAATATCTTCCCACTACACTCCTCCAGCTTCTCATTCTTCGCACTCTCAGCCTCTTCCTCCCCACCAACATGTTTCGTCAACAGAACCTGGCAATCACACCGCACTTTCTGCGCCGCCTCTCTTAACCTTTTCATACATGTCTCCCACTCCTCCTTTCCTAATTGCATAGACTCGCCATTGTTCTCAAACCCAATCTCGAATATCGTTTCGCCATGTCCCTCTTCTAACCTCGTCTCTAACAGATTAACGAGTCTGGCAAATGTGTCGTCGTTGTGTGTAAGCAGCAACTCTTTTAACCGCACGGCTGGGGAGGCGTCTGCGAGGTCGAGAGTGTCGAGGATGTCGAGCTCGGAATGCTCTTCTGGGAGAGTGGTGGTGGTGGTGGCGGCGGCGGCGGCTGAACCACCAGGTGGGTACCGGAGTTTCTGTTGCTTTTCAACGTAGTCTGCGAATTCGCTCAAAGCCTGGGATGAATCAGCTTTGTTCTATTGTTTCATTGTTCTCGTGGATGCAGCATACTGTTTCGCCTTTCCGCCGCTCATGCGGGAGTTGTTTGCCTTTCGAGGCCATGGTGGGGTAATAGTGGTGTTGACTTGTTCGTATTACTTTTGATTATACAAGTGGCGTCTGAATATATCCATAAGATCATCTAATTGTCGTCCGAGGGCTCTCGTGAAGTTACCTAGGGTTGAGCAAATTGATATTGATATTGATAGACGGAAGGTACTGCAATCTGGGTGGAAGTCGAGGTAGTGAAGTCATGATATGGGGTACGGAGGGGTGACGGTGACTCTTCCGGGGAAGGGAAGGGAAGGGAATAGGGGACGGACAGCTTTATCGATAAGGTAGTCAGTCAGTCGTGAATCATCATTTGGAGCTTGACTCACGGATCGACCACGAGATTCGCATTCATATTCGTACTGGGATTGTGCTCAATGTCATTTGATTTGGTTGGGTATTCTGATTTGATCCCCGAATGACTATTTCATACTGTCTGCTGGATCAAAGCCTCTATGGTGCAGCATGTCGCCGTGCAGAAGAAGACCTTTGGCCTACCCCGCCATATATCATCCCAGCCCACCACCCAGAGAGCAATCGCTATGCGCCTACTCTGCTTTGATATCAGTATCTTCCACTGCACTCACTCCAAGAGTAAAGTATCCCTATCCCACTCCACCTTTCATTTTTTCGATTCGCCTTGGTGCATTCCGATATCATGAGGACGTCCGCGGGGAAATGAGCACCACGCTGTCTCCTATAAACAATTAGTCCTCGGCCCTCATCGCCAGTGCCTCCCACTACAATCGCACATACCTCTAACAAACAACATCTCGGATTTCTTATGAACCGTCTGCCCCAAAATCAGTGTCTCATCGCCTCTCCGCCTCTCTCCACTCCGCTCTACTCCCCTTGACATACCTTCACACTCTCCTCCTCATCCTCATCTTCCTCCACAACATAGATCGTCTCCTCCACATCTCCTAGCACCAAATTGCAATGACTGTCGTATGCCTGTTCCTTCATCAGCTGTCTTCCCCTTCTCCCCTCCCCCCTACATATCTTGATAGATAGTGGTACTAACATGTAGCCTTCCCTTCAACTCTCGATCTCCTCGTAGCTTCACAAACACGATTTCGTCCAGGCAAAGGCGCACGAGATCAAGGGGTTCTTGTGGGGGAGCGGCTGCTCCGTCGTCGACGTCGGCCATTTTGATTGAGCGGTGGGTGAATTGAGGTTGGTTGTTGCGACGAACTGACTTGAGACTCTATGCTCAAGTCGCGCCTTGTTGAATTTCGAAATCGCGGGCGGACGGCGTTTGGGTTGGTGCCTGAGGCGCGAAAGTTATATCTCAGGCGGAAATATGTGGTTTTGCTTCGATCCCTCGAGGAAAGCTTTGAACTCCAACTGAATTTTCGGTTGCATTTACTCTCTATTCATTTCCTTGGAAGTTAAAAGCAGTGAAAGCACTGTTGTTGGACACTAAGCTCAAACTTGCTTGATGAATATTATCAGGAAGTCTTCCAACGAAGGTCAATTGACACATGTTACATTTGGCCTATAAGACATCTGTATCACAAGATACTTTACGAGAGGCGGAATCCTACTGATCATATGGCGAGAACACTGCTCCTCTTCCATTTACTGATCCATAATGGAAGAGGAGCATCAATCATTGTTGAGAAATTCACAAGTCTTACTCTAATTCATGAGCCAAGGAAATAATCGAAGGATTCGTTTACCTTTACTTGTAGCCCCTTCCTAAACAGTACTATACTAGCTGATTTGCGACACAATCAAGCGCGAAGAGCAAATCGTGCCGCATATTTCGTACATATAATCCTGATTGAACATAAGGTCTACAAGGACTGACAGCAGATATACTTTATTACCGAGATGGATGAACGACACCAGAACGACAGGAAATATCCTCACGAAATTAACCCAAGGCAAAATCAAGGAAAACAATACGCAAGAATCCTCCAATCCCGTTGAACCAGAAGAGTCTAAACAGAACTATCATATAAGGCTCACCAACCAAAGCGCGATATGTTCTTTCCACAGATTGTCGAATGATATATATACCATTCAGCCACCTCACGATGTATCGGCAAGCCAACATAGGATTCACCAGTCTCTGCCCCTCCATTCGAATAACAAGTGGCTACAAGATGTCAATCAGCATTAGCTATATACGCCTCTCTTCAAACCTGGCTTCACCCTTAACCCCGCTGCCACGCCACGATAAATCCTCAGCTGCACCACATACTTTCTTTGAGGTAAACTTGTTTCCCCGTTGCTAGCTTTTCCAATGTTTGCATTGTCCCCGCCACACTAGTTTGCTGTCATAGTATTTGGATGGGCGGCTGAGGTTATGGAAAGGTACGTTTGCGCCGCCACTTGTCACGAGGTAGAATTTGGCGGTGGAGTTGCCCACAAGAACGGCTGCTAGAAAGATGGTAAAATCTTACGAGATGAGATAAGCATGGTTGCCCAACGATAAGAGAGATCGGATAGCATCGTTGAATACCTATAGGATTGGACAGGAGGTTAATCCGGTTATCGATATCTCGCAAGGTTCAAGCTCACCTGTTGGAAAGAAGGAATGTGAAAGATCCCACACAGATTTGTAGAAAGAGTACTGAAATGAAGAGAGACAGAAGGAACAGTCCTCAAACTTATAAGCTTCGCGCCTTGTGAGTAAGCGGCCCACTGCCCTTCTGAACCTATAACCGCACTTTCGTCGTTATATTACCGCCTTTCTGGAGCAGCACCTCAACAATGATGCCACTCTATAAGACTTCTACTTCCATCAATCCAGAACGCCGAGGTGGAGTAAGCTGTCTTTCTCGTGCAGACATGCAGAAACGTAGGCGAAAACTCCGGCACGTGGGAGACTACAGAGGCCGACGAAACGCATCTTAATCATAAAGACCCTCACCTCAGCAACCGATAACTCTCAAAAGTATGATAAAGTTGTGTTTCGCGAACGGCAGGCTCGGGTAATTTGAGGCAGCCTCATCACCCTTCCGGGTCGTGCTATGCCTCACTGCTATGACACCGTGTGAGCTCAGCTGCAAGAAGTGACCTGGTTAGATACCTTCTTTCTCATGGCTATACCCAAAGTTCATCGTCGGAGGAAAACTCCGACTTCTCGATAGTATCTTGATCGTACCCATGGTATCCTTTGTGGGATGTAAATGGTTTGCTTATCAAATTCAGCAAGTAAAAAAAAACACTCAATAATCGAGAAAGTAGATCTGGGGTTGAAAATTACACGGTTATCAACGAGATATTTCAATTACTCCACCCCCTGCACTGGTAGGTACCACAAGATTACTTAATTATAACTTCTGCATGCAATCAGCGAGCTTGGATGGAGGCGACATTCAACGGCTCGATGTTGAGGGATCCTACAGAATGTGGCAACGCCTCCACGAAATTCGTGTCGGACTTTTGCTACAAGCCCGCATATTCGTATAATCTATTGTGGAGCAAAATCGACAGCTTGGATACAGCTGGTTGTGGTTCATCATATGTTTGATTTATCTTTTTCATCAGTGGGAAACGATACAACGGTCGAGTTTGGGATGAGAGGCTCCTTGTACATAGCCACAAGCCCGTCTGCTTGGAGAAGACGGCAATGAATTGATCCCATTCACTGATATTCCAAATTTCTCTTCTGCCGCCACTGTAGATTTTCAAAGTGCTTGGCAGATTTGTTCACCAAGCCTTTCATCCCATCGGAACTGATAAATTGGTGCTAGTTCCAAAATAAAACCTTCAATTCTATCGCCATACATCGATTCCCATGCCTTTCCGAATACATCTCTGGTGAAGGCTTCCGGGGGCCACCCTCTCGACGCTAAAAAAAAGGCTGCGTCTTGAGCATAACGAATAAATGTGAGTACTAGCCGGCCCACCTCCAGTTTCGCTCGGGGCTCGCTTACTGTCGGGGAAAGCGAATGTCACAGGCAAGCAAAACTGTCACAGCTCGGCCAAACTTCGGTCATTGGGTTTTGGTA
>JACBAH010006488.1:0-10908 GCA_014282315.1 Neospermospora avenae | reverse complement strand
AGATGCAGGATCGTAAGCCGGGCGTTAGTAGGAGGAGTGTCAGTCGGCAGTCCAAGTAATGTAAACGATGCTTGTCATTGGGTAGGGGGGAAAACAGAAATTTCGATTCTGCAAAGTTTGGGTCCATTGAGGCGAGATGAGGCTGTTATAACCTCATCATTTTCTCAAAAGATCAATAAAAGTTCTCGAAAGACCAAAAATCTTTTCTTAAAATCCTACTTTAAAAACGCCAAAAAAAAAAGTTCGGCCCGGTGTCGTTTAGTGCCTACATCTTTTTGTCGTATGTTGTGGTCTCTTGATCAGACAACACCCGTTCCCTCGTTTACACCCAGATTAACAGTGGCGATCTTCAAGAAGAGCTCGTTTCTTGCTGTCTGGTGTCCAATTCCCCTAAATTGATCTATGTACCTGGGTATTCTCGCGTAATTGTTTTGGTCTTGGAAGAGCCCCACAATTTTTATTTTTTGGTTTTATTGACATCGTAGCTGTCACCTTGTTTGTATGTTTAGTGAGCGTGGTTTTGAAGATATGCAGAGTATTGGTATGCTTCTGGAGTTGGATTGGTGGTTAGGATAGTCATGAGCGCTGTTTTGTAGGTCTGAGATCATAATGCGATGGCTTTGACTTGTGGATTGAGGATTTTGCTGTATTGGAGACGGAGTAGTTGGGATTTCATCTGATGTCACCGAGAATGTCAACAGTTTTATTATCCTGTTGTTATTTTATACATTATATTCGCGCCGAGTAGGGAAGGGGTGCCACAAAGACTATCAAACAACAGCAACTGTATCGCAAATGTTACTGTTATATGACTTCTCGTAGGCACTTATGGATCACTTCAAGGTTTCTAGTAGATCAAAAACGAGAAACTAGTTTCCTCGTAGTATTGTAGGACTTGACGAACCTTTCAGCATCCTTTTTTACAGCGGTTCCGTGTGAGAGGCATGTCTTTTTCTCGAATCTCCCAGTTTTATCCCTACGGGACGACGCTGACTTCGGATGTCGACAGCTCCTGCAGCTCTCACATCCATGTACAAGTCCACTAGACGTAGTAATGAATAACACATGATGAATGATGATAAGTGCTTGTGTGGATATAGCTCACAAGGGCACAATCACTCTCCACGGGAGAGACGACAAGACCCATATTGCGCTTTGCAGCCACAAAGACTAATTCAAGCCCACTAGGCATGACTTCACTTTCCCCACGTATCCCGATCAATGCTGGCTCGTTTCAGTCGTGGGAGAGCCTCTTATTGCTTACGATAGACTGTCCGTCTATTGGATGTCATTTCTCCCAATACCTGAATCATGATTCGATGCCGATATGTCTGGCTCAATATCCCTTACGTTATTATACTGCAATATTTTACGACTCCTCTTAAGGTACTCGGGCTCTTGAATTTTCGTCTCTTCCGGTGAACTATGTGCTTCCCGCAACTATTCTTTGTCGGGACGTAACTACTTCTCTCGTGGTAACTCCCTTCCATCGACGTCACGATAATCTCTCTCGCCTTGTAGGTTGTAAGGCATGCTATCTAGTAGAGCTTTCTTAAGATGTGGATGGAGAGGAATGGCGTCGACGGCATCGCGGGAGGTAGTTAGTAACGGGAGGAGGCCGTTGAGTATGAGGTCGTGTTTGAGGCCGAGGAGAATTCGACTGAGTTTTTTTGGGATTGAGAGACATTGCTTTTGGTTTGTATGGGTTAAAACGTATCTCAGTAGGTATCAAAACATTGCTATTTTACGACGATAATTTCGCTGATACTTCTGAACTATCTCGCTGCTTTAGTAAACATGTGAGAAATGTATGGGGGATTCTTATCTCATATGCAATGCACAAGTACTACCATAGCTCGTACTTTTAATGGAAAAAAATTAGCCGAACCTTGCTTTAATTTGTCGGTGCTTTGACAAGACGACCTTTTCATTCCTGGCACTTAGTCCACCTAGAGTCAAGATATGTACGGGAGAAGGCTCAACCTCGCACTAGGAATTTAAGCTACCTCTCTCAAGAGCGGTAAACATATAGACACCACCTACCCAGGGATCCCTTCCACCCTGTTCAACTTCATCACCTTACTTCTATGCTGATGATGATCTATTTGTTTCAACAGTTTCTCCAACACGGCAGGCCATCCATCTCTGGCGTCCCATCATACGCGGAGGCTAGCCCGACGCAAATGGTTTTCTTTCCGAAGCCCATTGGAGGGGATACTTATGAAACCACTAGAAGGAGATTAAGAGTAGAACAAGAGTAGAACAAGAGCAGAATAAGAGTGTGAAGTATGACGGAGTCGATTTCTTCCTCAGGCCTTCCGTCACTTGTCTTGAACTCTATTAATCAATTTGAGCTTTCGTCCAATCTGACGATGCTCGTATTGACGTTTCACGATTTTTTGTCGATCACCCGTCTCGGCTGCAACTAGGGGCCTTGACCATGACAGCATGGATCTACTGGTCGTTTAAAAATTTCTGACAGCAAAAACTCTGAAGATTAATATATTATTTCTTTCTTGTCCCACCGTCTTCGCACAAAGAATCCATATCAAGACGATTGCGAAGTTTGTGCATATGATTGTGCAGCCGTGGCGTATTGGTACTCCTCAGGCGCTAGGCTAAGAGCGCTCAGACTCCCCTCAGATTCGGTTCATCCGATCAGATTCGAGAGACACCGACGCCTGCATGTAACGGTGACCACCACAGATGGGTGCTGTTGTGGAACGTGTGGCTTGCATTTGAGCCCTACCCTGTCTTATAATAATCATTGGTTATGGATGGATTAGCACACATCGCCGAGGTCTGGAGTGCTGAAAGAACTGCTGTTAGTATAGGTGGAGAGTGATTGTTGTGGGAATTTTGAAGGAGTCTGGGCATGAATGTGTGCCGCAAGTTGAGCCATGTCCTCCCCTTCTAGAACACACGGGAGGCATCTTGGTAAGCTACAAATGCTCGATCAAGGAGGGTAAGAATATAATCGAGTGCTTTGTCTGCTTGTGTGCTTGTGAAAGGTCACAGCTATATTGTTTAGTCTGCAGCCAGGATCCGATCGACAGTCCATGAGATTAACACGGAGCCTCTTCGGGTTGAAAGGGGCATTCCATTCACTACCTATTGCGCTCTTGTCTTGTCCTCATGGCCATGTACTAGCTTGGTGGTTGATTGTAGGGGACTGGCTGGCTGTCCATGTCTGGAGAGATAGAGACGACATTTGAGGAGGCTTAGGGTGGATAGGACAGGATGTAAGAATAGAGCGGAGAGGAGAGGAGAGGAGAGAGAGGAGAGGATACAGATAGAGATGAGCAGATAGAGTCGACCAGGGATTAATGGAAACAATCTCCAGGCTGGACCTGATTGAGCGTGAATGATCCCCGATTGGCTTCGAGGCCCCCTCCGACCCCGTTGAGCCTCGTTCTGGCCCCGCAGATGGTGCAGCACCCACGGACATGATAGGCCGAAAGGAGAGTGGCCCGGCGTGTTTCGAGTGGGGCGCCCCTGTTAGTGCGCCTTTAGCGAGATTGACTTTGGATTTTCTGCTGTTCTCCGGATGAACTGGACTGGACTGACGGGGGACACGGCCACCAGATAGATGTTAGCTCAGTCGTCTGAAGTGAAATCGAAGGGCTCGAAGGCCACACCCGCGCAGCATCGTATCGCATTGCATCTTCTCCTTCTCCCTCTCCCTACCTCTCCTCATCAACAACAACCTCACCTCACCTCACCCACCAGCGACCATTAATTCTCGTTTCGAACAGGCCAATCAATGTCTCTGTCTGAACTTTGACAGGACTCGAACTCGAACGGCAAAGCTTCTGGAATGGCGGGAAGGCAATGAAATGTATTAACGGACGGGACGCTTCACTCATTTATCGCGTCAATCCCTCAGCGGCGGGCTCTGAACTTTGCACACGGCGCTGTTGATACAGCAGCACGCGGGTTGTATTGCATTGCATTGCATTGCATTCTTTGCTTTGCTTTGCTTTGCAATGGGCGACCATCACCGCTTCGGCAGGTCATCACTCCTTCTGGCCAGCCACGAGAAAGCTCATCGCGAGCATACACATCAACACCATTTTTTACATCGGCAGGGGAGAGGCATAGATGCCAACGTGGGGGTCGCAATAGTGACAGAGGTTGTGGCTACAGTCTCTGTCATTCAGCAAGTTACTGTGGATACCAATGGCATCACCCTTGGCCTCAACACATACACCGCCGACTCGACCGGTGGTACATCTTTCCCCCCTACAACAACGGAGAGCGCTACTCCTTCTACAATATCAGCGAGTCCACCAGGATCCAGTAGCTTAGGCTCTACAGCGTCGTCGACGGCCGGATCTGGACCGGGTGACCAGACTGCGAAGAATGCAGCTTCTTCATCCTCACGATCATTACTTTCCATTCAAGATATATCTACAGCTTCTACTGCGACAACACCTTCCTCGATACCCACGACTTTTGCTTCCATTCTTGCTAATTCTACCTCATGTAAGTCAACACTGTACTAGTGAGGCTAGGGACACATAGCTGACCCATCGACTAGTAATTTCTGTTTCAAGTGCAACCAGCTTGATATCAACTTTCTCTAACTCTTCCTCAATCTCCTCCACTACTTCTGACTCGTCTTCCTCGAGCTCAGTGACTCTTCTACTACCCTCGAGCACTATCTCTGACGAATCGTCCACGTCGTCATTTTCATCTACTTCATCTCTCGGCTCACCAAGCTCATCATCAGCAATATCGACCGCTATTGATGGGATTACTGGTGGGGGAGGTGGAACCGGTACAGGATCGGGGAGTCCATCGACCGACACGGCAATTGCTGGTAGCGGCGATGGAAGTTCGGCACCTTCAAGTTCGGCTATCGCAGGAGGCGTTGTAGGTGGTGTTGCCGGAGCCGCCATCTTGATATTTTTAATAATGTTTTTGATTCGCTGGAAGAGACGGAATTCATCCATGCTAGCTTTGGGTAATGGGGAAGGCGAAGGTGCTGCAGACACTTCCCGTAGTGTACCACCTTCACAACCTCCTGGAGGAATGGCCCAACGATCTTCCTTCGGTGGTTTCGCCGTCCCAGCCGCCTTAGCTTCGCTCACCGGACACAAACGATTTTCACAAACAACAGCCGATCGGAATACCGTCTCGTCGACTGCCGGAAGCGAGAGAGGCTTTTATCGGGTATCTGGCAGGAAATTACCATCAGTCTTGCAAAGTGGTGGCGATGGCTATGGCGGTGGTATCAATGAATCGAATACCTTGAGTGGATCATCTTTTTACCGGGATTCTCAGGGCTTCTATGGCGGCGTTGGCAGTCCAGCCTCACCCGGCATGTCAACCACACGAGAAAGTGGCGTCCCGATCATGCGACAAGGTCCAGCCCGAACACCAGTCACGGAACAAGGCCCATTTGCTGATCCTCCCGTTTCACTGCCTCCACCTCGTCGACCTGATGTCGTTGGGCGGTCACATCCTTCACTTGATGGATCCCAACGGTCCCGATTTACCGAAGAGGTTTGAAATAAGCCCTTTTCGTCTCAAATGCATGGCTGTGCTTGTGCGCCTCTCCACGGAACAAGAATTTCCGACGATCACGAACTTCTGAGCGACTTTTCTTGTAGATTATTTTGGGTGTGTGGGTGCTCGGGGGGAGAGCATCGTGCTTGGCTCAATGATCTGGGCAAGTCTGGATATTTTCTGCCATTCTGCATTGGATTGGCGTTTAGTTTGTTCTTCTGACATGTAGAGCCTAGATCTTTGTTGAGCGTTGTCTATTTTGTGAGCATTTGGATCTCATTTGTTGAGCATGAGCAGAGAAACTCAGAGCGGCACTATTGCTTTTGCATACAAGCGAGAGATGTCTAAACCAATCATGACTTCGCGGATCTTTCAAATGAAGGACAAAGGATTCATTGTCTTGTCGGCCCGATCGAATACGGGTCTGTGTCCTTTGTATATTACCATCTAACCATCCATCGATTGATGGATGATGTCTTTGAGTCCTCAAAAGAGGGTATCGGTAGATCAATCACAAATGTATAATGTCCGAAGCTACCTACCTCATTCCCTTGCACGAGATGAGAAGATAATGTTTTCACCTCTTCTTGATTCTTTGCGACACAGGGACGTTCCTGCCAAACGAAATTTACTAAAACATACAACTCATCTGCGGAGTCAGGACTTAGTGACCGGCAAGCTACAAGTCGACTTTTGGATCCTAGCAAGTGCTGTTCATCCATGGATTGAACATCTTGTTCCAGCTTCGACGTGTGGTTTGAAGCTCAACTGGTGAGGGATGTGCTATTCAACCCATCAAAGTCAGCTCCCCAGGATATCCTGCCTGTCTCTTTTTCTCTGCCCCTCTCTTTCCCTCTCATCCATTCTACTCCTCTCCCCTCTTTTCTCTTCTGAGCACGTGGTATTCCTTTTTCATCAATCTGCAAACATCCCATCCACTCCTCAAAGCGTGGCTGAGTTTTCTCCAAAGATGCCTGAGTATAGAATATGATCGATATATTCTCGGGAACAATCCTGAACCTTCACTTTCGCTTCACTTTCGCTTTCATGGTTCATACTTTTCGCATTCTTACACGCTTATACTTTTACATTTTCACGTTTCTTCATACGAAAGCAAGTAAGTGGGTGTATTTTTCATTTTTCTTGGTCTGTTACTTGTCTTTTCTTGGCTGATTCTGAATAATCCTAAACTAGGTATCTGAAGGATGGGTGGATGTTCGCCCGGTATATTCCGGTTGAGTAGGTAAGTTCGAGGATAAAGGTTGTATGAATTTGGAGGAAAGGTGTATGGTTTTCAGGAAGGTTGTGTGGTGTGGATGGTGTAATTTTGTCGTGGATCTGTGAGACGGTTTCAGGTATGTTTGAGGTGTATGGGGATGGGTTTTGTTTGGGGTGGTGGGAGATGATTGGTGGGTCAGGCGAGAGGGATGGGACGGGATGGAAAGGCGAGCGGAATATATTGAAGATTGATGGACGGGACATGGAGTTACGGAGAGTGGATAGAGAGCATTGGATTTGGAAAGAGAGATGCTGGGTGAGGATATCTTTTGAGGGTGGAAATGAGAGGATGGGACTCTTTTGATGACCGATTTCGCAGCTTTTGCTCCCTCGCTTCGCGATATGTGATGGAGATGGTAGGAAAGCTGAAAAATCACGACTTCTTAGGTTGTGATGGGATTTGTGCGAGAGGTATTGAAATTGGTAGTCTTCTGTCTAGTCGAGGCTGCCATTCAAACGTCACGTCCATCGGACAGTTCGATTCTCGATCTCATCTATAGATCTCGTGTAGCCTTGTCATGAATCTGAATGCAGAAAATCGGAGTAGATCGCGATTGGAGTAGCTTATACTCCTCCGCCTTTAAACCTTGAGGTTCCGTCTTTACATCCTCCGCCTTCACTTTCACGTCCTCGGCCTTTTATCTCCGGGCATGGATGGTCGATCAGTGGACCATCCACATCCCAGCGAGAAACTTATGATAGTTTCCCGCCTTCATTATGGTAATCGACGATACGCTGATAGGTTTGCCTTCTGAGCTCGCTTCTTTCAAGTCCTTGCTTTTGGACTTAAGAGATGTGGTCTTTGATTCGTTGGACGTGTAGCTTCAGTCTATGGACTCACTAACGGCGCTCTTCTTCGGCTTGCAAGGTGTAATCCTGCAGTTATCCTTGATCCTTTGCATATGATGATCCTACGAATTCCTTCGGGGTGCCCTGGCGACAAGGAAGTTGCGGGATGGAAAGTTGTGGATTGTGGAGGAGGTCGTAGGTAGGATCTATGTGATACGGGGTAAGGGAGTCTTGGAGGGGGCGCGAGAAGATGATGGGGATAGAGGGGCGAGTAGACTTCTTGTTATATATACATTCTTGTCGTATTGAAAGGTTTCTGTATCTCTGAGGTCAGCTGCTGGGTTTGGGAAACTGCTGTCTGTTGACTTGGGGAAAGCTCAGGGAATGGAAGGAGTGTGCCTACTACACTTCTGAGCTCGCCAATCTAGCCCTGGAGGAAACTAGTATGAATGTACCGTAGGACTCAAAGCACAGGAAGAACCCACTCATGAGAGAGGTGTAGCTTTGTAAATGATGTCTTTAACGGCATTGGTATTTTTGTAAGTTATTTGACATGCAAACTGAAAACGTTGCTCTCCAGGGTGTCCATTCAAAATGCTTGCGAATGATATTGTTGCATTGGTTGGCTAGGTGGCCAGGTCGGAAGTTTACCACGGGCGCGTTCTTGCTACTCGCTGAATAAATCCCTCGATGGAAAGGGACAGTGGCTATTCAAAAGCTGGTCCTTGGATCCTGATCTAGTAAGCAAATCAACATTGTCCTGAATAATCCACTTCTCGATAAATCACCCCTTCAAAAGCTGCCACGATCTTCGTTTCCGGTGACTCTATCTATTACTTGCATCTCGAGGACGACTTTATCTAAAGTCTTACGAAGTCAATTAAGCCATCGGCTAAAAAAAAAATGAGCCCGCTGGGTAAATTGGTAGACTTTGATATTGATATGATTCTGAATCTCCCATACGATAGTCTGCGCAGTCAAGCCAAAATACTCGTTTGTATCATGGCTAATGAATGGATGTTCATCGTCACCACACATATCAGTCGGCCGTCTGATTAGCGCTCCAATGTGTCCTTCGTCTGTATTCTCACATCAGAAATGGAGAAACATGATAGAATCTGCTTCAAGTCATTTAGAGTGCACCCTAGATCATGAACTCGGTGTTGCCTTGTAGACTTTGTCCAGCTTCGTCGTTTCCGCGAACGTTTCCGCGAACGTGTCCGCCATATCTTCATAACTCGAAAGGTGAGCACATGGTATCTAACGTCTGGAAGCTCTTCCTCCCTATTATTAGTGTTAGTCGGAAAAAAGCTGGAATGCCTCTACGTATTCCTTTTGGCGTCGCTTCTATCTCAGCGACTCAGCTCGGTCGACGATTGACGAATAGGACGAGGGATTTCCTGGCCTGCTCTGCAAAGAATTTGGAAGACCGATGTTCATCCTCGATTTCTGGAAGAGACGTGTTGGGTAGAGACTGTGAGGTTCGCGAGGATGCTACAATCTTGGTATCCTTGGTTATATGTGAATCTGTGATGGCCTTTTGTGGTGCAGAATACAAAGCGAGATTTCTATATCCCTGGAGGGCAGAGGGGTCGTCTCATGCTGCCTCTCCTTATTGCTTTGATTTATTTGAGAATCTTCCATATCGTTTGCCCATCAGATAAGTCGCTGCTCGCGTGTAAGTGCAGGAACTTGGAATTTTGTGTTCGAGTATTGGATCTGTTACCCTGATTCAGCGAGTTTTCTGATGATCAGTTCTTCGCCCTGATGATTAACTACTCCTTTGTTCCAGCGATTTTATGGCAATGGAGCCTCCGATCAGTACGCTAGAGGAAGTACCTAATTTTTAATTTATTACTTATTATCGCATCCTCGCTATCGCCATGGCTCTCTATACTCCTATGAACAAAAATGGTCGATTTTGATCCCAATGGTTACTTATGGAAAAACTTTTAGGTGGTCTCTATCATAACAACTTATGATCGTATAGCCAGAATTCTGAAAATATAAGTCATGTTACAGGACCCACGAGGAGGTTAGGTTCGGGTCACACGGCCCGTAGAAAATGATTCTTCAAGTTTCTAGCGTAGAAAGGGGTGATAGCTTATTCTCGAATAGGGGGCATCACACTAAAATCACGAGAGTCTATTTCTATACAGAAGGTCAATGGAAGTTCGCAAAGGCATTCCGAAGTCTTAAAGTTGAAGTCTAAGAACCCCGATCCTGGAAGGTTTTCTTATCTTAATTCCTTGTACAGGCCTGTATCAAATGTTGATTCGGGGTCCGTGCACATTTCGTTCTCTTCGGCGAACGCTACTTAAATCAGCCTTTTAGAATTCCAAAGACTATTTTTTTGTTTTGTTTGTACTGGTATGCTTTGGCTAAAACTATTTATAAACACAATTCTTTGACTTCTCAAATAAAATTGAAAATCGTTGTAGCACGCTGTTCCTCATGAGTTTTAGCACGGACGAAGTAGGTAACACTTCAAAGTGTTATTAGAAGTCTACTACACACAGACCACTCTAGTGCTGGTTCAATAAGAGTCTTCTATTCGCATTCGCCAAGTATGTGCCTTACTTGAAAGTACAACGACCTCCGATTAGGTTACGAGAGGAGAAAATGCTGAATCGGGGAGAACAGATCAGCGGCTTTTAACCCATCTCGCCGTCTACTTCTAAACATGGAAAAGTTACCGCGTGAAGGCCTGATTACCTAACCCACTTCTGCTCACTTACTTCCAGGTACTTCAGCGTTCGCAAGGATGGAGATACTGGGGGTCTGAACTTTCGCCAGTCAGGACTTCTGGTAAAAGCCGCTGGAGTTTTCCTTGCACATTGCCATTGCTCACAATACACAATATCTTGTGTTTGATTTCTAGGTGGTGTTAGATGGTTGTAAGAACCTCAAATTACCTGCCTACCTACCTACCTGCCTACCTAGCTACCTAGCTACCTACCTACCTACTCGGGAAAGTGATTGTTGACCAATACAAACCTGATGGCTGCCTATCCTCCTTTTTAACATGTTGGGTGTAGTGTACTTTCGTACTTCGTAGGAGATGATGCACTTTCGTCAGCCAGTCTCAGTAGAAACCTGGAAGGTGTTGATACTTGGCGCTTGCGTCCCTTTCGTACGAAAGGGCTAGGACAGTGGGTCTCTCCCTCCCTCGTTACTTCGTTAGACAATACGGCTATCCTGCGCATCAACAACCATGATCTCAAGGTTTTCCTTCATACTTTTCGTACCTAAGTTTCCTTATACTGTAGTATGTTAAGGCACTGTAAAGAACAATAGATCGAGGATCCACTGTTTAACCCCCTCTGCCCC
>JACBAH010006487.1:0-10905 GCA_014282315.1 Neospermospora avenae | reverse complement strand
TCCTTCTTAAACTCCACACTATCCCAAACGCCGCCACTCCACCCGCCTCGTATAGTGTCGTCGTGATACTTCCAAGATACATCAAGCCCGCGAACGCGCTCGCGAAACTCGACGTGCTCAAAGTTTGGAAGACGAGTTTTTGCGCTAGTGCTTGTAGAGCTGGAACCGTTTCTTGCACAAGATATGCTCGAGTGATGGGGATTTGCAGTGGCCAGGGGCGGGGTTTGAGGCGGGAAGGAATAGTGTCCTCGAGTGTGCCGACTGCGTTGCGGATGGTGGGTGGTGGAGGCGAGGAACCAATTTTGATTTCTGGTGTCTTCTCCTCCGCAGGTTTGTAGGCCCAATTCTTCATCTCCTTTTCCTTGGTGATAGAATCCAAAACACCAGCTTGTGCGATACCTCCTGCGAGATATATGATTTCTTTCTCGGCGTTAGTTAGGAAACGCTGTGAGAGGATGGAAGAAGCGATGTGCGAGACGTCGTCGACGCGCCAGAAGAGTTTGAACCAGGATAATTTGCGCCAGCGATGACCGCTGAAAGCGATATCTAGATCGTCTCGGAGTTCTGTGTGTGCTGTTTCTGCCCATTTTGCTAGACTTTTGCGTAGAGCTATGAGAGAGGATGACGGGACTGTTTTGGATAATGCCAAGCTTGTCTGTCTGCTCTGCTCGGCCTCAATCCCTACACTGCCGCTTCGAACAAGGGATTGTATGAGGTTCCGCAAGGGAGCTTTCAGCTCCCCATCCGTGGAACTGGTACCAGCTCGTATCCAATCTAGTACCTCCGGCATTCCACTCGCGAACCAATCCCGTTCATACACCAGTGAGTTATCGATACTATCTCTAAACAACTTAACGGCTTCAGAGGCAAGTGCACTGTCCACAACATGAAAAGGTAGCGTCTCTCCATCAGCAATCTGTAAATCAACCACTGTGCTGATAACCTCCCCATCAATATCTCTAGGGAAGTTCAACACCGATGCCGCACCAAGTATCCCAGAAGATATTATGAGTGATTTATGCACCGGCGTCGTAACAGGCGTATATCTCCCCGTACTACTCGTCGGTATCTCCATAGTAGGCACCAGAACCGCATCCGCGAATCCCTCCACTCCGCTACCCTGCGCTGGTGGATCCATCTCCAGCACCAAAATCTCCAAGTTATGCCCATTTAATGTCGGTGACGAAACATAAATTTCTTGCACCAGCCTGTTACCTTGCTCCGAGCTGCTATGCTCCCCAATTCTTATCAAGAGTGGCTTTCCCCCAGCACTACCCTCCGACTTGGCAAGCAATATCCTCTCCCATTCCTCCTCGGCCTTGAGCGGATCCGCAATGAGGAGACGGAGGATTTCTTTAGCTTTCCGCAACGATACCCCTCCATCCGCCAATCCGAGAATCGCGATCCTGATCGTTTCGTCGCCGGGACTCTGCTCCAGTCCTCGCAACGCGAGCTGTAATCGGGATATATTGACATAGCTCGCGGCGTGTTTTTGGATGTCGAGAAGAGCGTCGCGGAGTTCTGCTCTTGAATCCTGTGAAGGGATGCTGGATGTAGAATTATTTGTCGCTGTGGCTGTGGCTGAGACGGTCGAGTGGAGACGTGCTTGTTGAAAACGAGCTCGAGGACGCTGGCTTGATTGTGGTCGTTTGGGGGAAGGGCGGAATGGACGAGATGATAAACAGATTAAACATCTTTGCTCGATTTTCTGGCTTGGGGGAGGAATTGCCAGTCGAATTGATCTCGACGGGGCAATTGCAGCCCGGGGTATCCGTGGAGGCATTGTGATGCTCGAGGAAGAAAAGTTGCTGGAGTTGGAGCTTGGAGCTTGAGGTTGCTAGCCCGTGGCCATATATTTCAGGCACCAATATCACATGGCATTGATCTAGTAAGTCATCAGATCCAAGTATAAGAATAGAATTATCCTTGGGAAGCATGGAGAGAAGTGGAAGAGAGAAGAGGCTCTTCAGGTATATATATATATATATATATATATGGGTCCGCTAATGCAATTCCTTCAAACGAGTCTTCCAAACTCTCCTCTACTATCTGCTCCCTCGAACATCATTTCTGAATCCCCAATCCCCCAAACGCCCTATCCAACTCATCGCCCTCCCCATTCTTCGCAGCAACATGAACGTTCTGCAAACCCGATTCCTCAGCACGTGAAACCTCAACGTCCATTAAATTCTCCTGCTCCTTTCCTTTCCCTTTCCCTTTCCCTTTCCCTTTCCCCTGCTCTCCTTCAGCCTCCACTTTCCTCTCGGGCTCCAAGACCCGAACCTCACTATCCAACCAGCCGGGCGCAACTCTCCTCTTCTCGGCCAACTCTCTCGCCGCGAGATGCTCCTCCCACGCTTTCAATTCTTTGTTGGCGTCATCTGTGAGTTTCGAGATGTACTACTTGTAATTCAGCGCTGGATGTAACATAAGTCTGAGAAGTGAGATCATAGGCAACCCGAAAACCTTGATTTGAAGATATTAGGGGGTTGACACATGTTTTCGCATCAGATGTCCCAGATCAAGGGATGGAAAGGAGTGTCGAGTTGGACTTACAGCCGAGAGAGCACGACAAGAGGCGATTATCTCGTCAGGGTGGGCGGCGTGACCGGATTGTGACATGACGTATTTGGATTTCTCTTCACCTGAATGAGGGCGAGGGCCGGTGGATGACGGAGGGAGAGATGAGGGCAGAGTCTTGTAGGTGTAGGGGAGTGTTGTAGCGGTTGGGAGGGAGACGAAGGGCGAGACTGTTAGGGGGACTTGTGCTAGCAGTGGGTGAGTGCCTACATATAATAGTCAGATCTGATGTTTTTGATATTTCGGATGGAGAAGAGAGAAGAGAGACGAGAGAGAGAAGAAAGAAGAGAGCAGACGGCGAGATATTTAGACTTACGATTGTCATGCATGATAGACAAAATCAGACTACGTTTACCACTTTCTCGAAAGTGGTCGTAGTAGGTAAGGTAGGTAAGGTAGTGGCCGTGGCCGTGGCCGTTGTTTCCTCGGCTACAGTACACTTCCTCTCAAAATTATCTAGGTACGTAGGTAGGTAGTGTGAGGATAATCCAAGCCCTATTCCCTTCCTGTATAACCAATCAGAGTACTTTTTGAGAGTGAAGTAGACCTCTCAGATGGGGTGTCCTTTGTCTGTAATAGGGGGGTATATGGTAGAAGTAACGTTCCGATTATTGAATTCTGATACTGAGCTGGGATGGTTTTGTGCCGTGACAGGTATCTCTGAGTGCTGAGGAGTTATAGTGGGGGTTGAGACTATCCCCACCAGATCGTAGGCACATATACATATATTTATAAATACATATATACCTTATATCTGCCTTGCCCAGTCTGAGATGAGACATCTACGCTAACTCAATCCCCTCCTTTCTGGCGAATGTCACGCCGCCTTAAGGTACCTACCTACCTGTGTACCCAGTTGAGCCTCACCTCACCTCATAGGTATTTCCCGTCTACCAGATCATATCCCTCCCCACCTCCGCCTCCGCCTCTTCATCCCGACCCGACATCAACAGCTTCAAAGTGCGAAACTTAGCTGTACGCACAATAATACGACAAACGACACCGACGACGATTGCTTGGTGCATCCAGCCCCTTTTACTGCGACGATCAACAATACCTCCCTTAGCTGCCCGTGCACCTGTACCTGGCAATAATCGCCCTCCTCGCTGTCTCGAGAAGAAGGAAAACATTGCCCTCGACCCTCGAGTTGTAGTCGAACTCCTCGATAATCACACACATCACATCGCCAGCTGGTTCTGAGGCTCGAAGTACTACACTACACCAATCCTCCACCACCCTCACCACTCTTCCTCGCAATGGACGAAGATCAGAAAGATCAGCTCCCAGCCGGACTCGACCCGGCGCACCTCGATAATGCCGTACGAGCAATGCAAACCAAGAAGCCCGTCCCTACAATCGACTTCACCCTACACACCATGGAAGATGGCACGCAGGTCAACACACAGGAGAGAGTCTGCAAAGGTACAATACAATCAATTAATCAATCAATCAGTCAATGCACACAGCACAATCTACCCCCGCAATCATAATCATCATAGAAAAAGAAAACAACACCAGTGCTAATCAAATGTCCGATATCAGATGTCCAAGCTCCAGCTATGCACCCTCCCACCAACGAGCAATTCTTCTCCCCTCAAGATCCCACGAAGCCTAATCTGGCATTCTTGAAGCAACATTTCTACCGTGAAGGACGTCTGACCGAGGAACAAGCCCTCTACATCCTCGAGGAAGGAGGAAAGGTTTTGAAGCAGGAACCCAACCTATTGGAGATGGATGCGCCAATCACGGTCTGCGGAGATGTTCATGGCCAATATTACGATCTGATGAAGCTGTTTGAAGTTGGTGGCGACCCAGCAGAAACAAGATACCTCTTCCTCGGAGATTATGTGGATCGTGGATACTTCAGTATTGAATGTGTGCTTTACCTTTGGTCTCTGAAGATCTGGTATCCAAATTCCCTGTGGCTTCTCCGCGGAAACCATGAGTGCAGACATTTGACTGATTATTTCACTTTCAAGCTTGAATGCAAGCACAAGTATTCCGAGAAGATCTACGAGGCCTGTATGGACTCTTTCTGCTCTCTCCCACTTGCGGCTGTCATGAACAAGCAATTCTTATGTATTCACGGTGGTTTGAGCCCAGAGCTACATACCTTGGATGATCTCAAATCGGTAGGTCCTTCATTTCCCTCGGAATGGGCGCAGCTGACCCCTCCAGATTGACCGTTTCCGCGAACCTCCTACCCACGGATTGATGTGTGATATCCTATGGGCAGATCCACTTGAAGAATTCGGCCAAGAAAAGACATCTGAATACTTCATCCACAACCATGTCCGAGGCTGTTCCTACTTCTTCTCCTACCCCGCCGCCTGCAATTTCCTCGAGAAAAACAACCTCCTCTCAGTCATCCGCGCCCACGAAGCTCAAGATGCCGGATACCGCATGTACAGAAAGACACGAACCACCGGATTCCCCAGTGTAATGACCATTTTCTCCGCCCCCAACTACCTCGACGTTTACAACAACAAAGCCGCTGTTCTGAAGTACGAGAACAATGTCATGAACATCCGACAATTCAACTGCACCCCTCACCCTTACTGGCTACCAAATTTCATGGACGTTTTCACATGGTCTCTGCCTTTCGTTGGCGAGAAGATCACAGATATGTTGATCGCTATTCTTAGCACATGCTCAGATGATGAACTGAAGGAGGACGCCACACCTTCAACAATGTCACCCGGTCCGGTCTCACCACCCATTAACGCCAACCTCGACCCCGATAGCATCGAGTACAAGCGCCGCGCCATCAAGAACAAGATCCTCGCCATTGGTCGTCTATCCCGCGTCTTCCAAGTCCTACGCGAAGAATCCGAACGCGTTACCGAGCTCAAGACAGCATCTGGAGGTAGACTTCCTGCAGGTACACTTATGCTGGGTGCAGAGGGAATCAAGAATGCGATTTCTAGTTTCGAGGACGCGAGAAAGGTGGATCTACAGAACGAGAGGTTGCCACCTAGTCATGAGGAGGTTGCGAGACAGTCTGAGGAGGGGAGAGCGCAGGCGTTGGAGAGGGCGAAGGATGCGGCGGATAATGACAAGGGGTTGCAGGCTTTGAGTAGACGGCTTAGCACGTGAGTTTGCCCTTTACTGACTATCGTCGATTTACAAGCTGACAAGGGAACTTAGTGATCGCAAACGTTGAGAGTGAGTGTGTGTTGAGCGATGATGTTGAGTTCAGGGAAGACGTTGAGATCAAGGAAGCCAGTAGATGCTGATGATGATTGCGGGTGAAAAGGAGAGAAACGAGGCCAGGTAGCAGATAAAAGCGGCCGATACAAATGAATATAGGCAGCTTGATGATTGAGATACTTTACTTCCGACTGGAATTCGACAGGCAATCTCTTTCTTATTTCGGTATTTCTGCTGTGACGAGACGAGAAGTTTGGCTGGCTATAAAGCCTCGGTGGCAATTCATACGCACTATTGGGTCTCCATCACAATGGACTTTTGTACATAACAATCGACATTTCTGCCATGACAAGTATCCGCCGCCGTCATGGGTTTTTCTGCCCCTTCTTCAGTTCTAATTCAGAACCCGATAACACTTCAAAGTATGCACGAAAACGGAAAGGCTCCCACGTTTCCTAAATTATGCGTGGACACTTCAGTAGAGAATATCAAAAATGCGACGTTGCTAGACTGTCATTCCATTGATGAATCTTGCCTGTGACTTGATCGCCAGCCTCCCCCCTATTTTATCCTTGGCACTAAGGTAACTACCAACCTTCGCTTCTGCCACTTCTCGCTAAATGCCGTGACTGGACAAGACCGAGAGAAAAGGTCGAGGAACATTCGGCACGGCGCGTTGCGCATCCCGTGCACATGCCAAAATCCCCAAAGAGAAGAAGTTCGTTATCGATTGGTATCTGGTGAAAACATGTCTTAGTGGTGTCAACCCTGTTGTAGCAATTTTCCTGATGTATGGATGGGTTTTTCTTAGAGTGAGTTGTTTTTGTTTACTTTCTCTCGATGGATTTTGAGGGAGTGGCAAATTCATACGACTACTTATACTGGCAACCAGATTTTATTCCCCAGCCAATCTTCACTGTTAGTGGCATGTTGTTCAATAGCGGTATTTTTCTTTGGATGACTTCCAGCTGAGCCGATCAGATACAATGGGACTTTGACGTTCTGGGCCTTGAGGTCTCAGACCCGAATCCTCTTGAGCTTCGCGGTCTTGAATGTCTGCTACGAATATAATTGTGTGATGCTTCGTTACTCCACCCATGGTAAAAAAAAAAATCTTTAGAAGAAAACCGCACTTCGTAATCTATCACGAAGACGAATTTTGAGACAGCGACGTTCCTCTTACTCTTAGAAGGCATCTCAAAATAGTCACAATTTCTCTTATCAACTTCAGCATAGGTAATATACTAAATAGCAAAAGAACTGATCGCCTGAGAAAAACGCAAAAAAGACATATAACAGCAGGTATTCGCTGGTGGTCACCCACCCAACTACTAATCTGCCGATCTGGTGCTTGTGTATGGCAGAGCGGACGGGATGCCCATTTCTCACCAGTCTATGGTCGTATGTGGCACAACAATACATATTTGCATTTATATTTAATGTATTTAGAGGTGCAGCTGTCTGGCACTGTCGGCAACAGAGAAGCTAAATAACCAGCCAGCGTCTACCCCTCGGTCAGTACTATCGTCTAATTGACCATTTACTCGGACTCCGAGAGTCAATAAGCATCTGTCTACATCACGGCTCGCATCATTTCCTTAAGAGTCTTCACTGTCTTCTGTCTCCAGACTCTTCCGGATCCTCGCGATCTGCCACCGAGATGTTGTATGCACATCTTTTCGAGTACCTAACTCTCAGGAAAGGCATTCGGTCTTCGAATTGCATCGAGTATGCGCCTCAGTCTTACTGTGATGCGACTTCGGGCTTGGAACTGCGGACGCCACCATCGACAGGGCATGATTACTTTCTTCACTATGTGTACTACCGGTTCAGGAAGGACGATAGACGCGTGATCTTTCAACTTCCGGTCTCGTGGACATACCTTCTTATGACCATCTTTGAAGCTCCGAGCTCTGCAAATTCCGAGACAACTTATGGAAGAGGGTATATTGAGCTGTGCTCCAGAATTGATGTTTGGATAACTTTCAAATGTTATGTTGGAGAGAGTGCCGAGATGGGGTATGCGAAAAAGATAGCATTACAAATCGTACTATGGGCCATTTCTAGATCAATGGTACGAACTAGGGATGGCTGGTTCATAATGAGAATAGATCCTCTCAAGACAGCCTGTACCATATGGAGATTTTGACTTGCCGATATGGATATATCTAGGCCAGCCGTCTAGCAATGAGAACTAAAGTATACTTCTTCCATATAAATCAAAAGAAACAAAGTCAACAAGCGAACCGAGGAAAGCTGAGGGCATACAGTTCATTTACGAAGCGGTTCACGCCTTTCGGCTTGGGCGAAAACATAACCCGCAAGTAAGCAGATGCTTGTAAATGGCTTTCGGCTGTGTGGAGGGGGAGGCGCGAGGTGGCTGGAGAAAAGAATCTCGAAATCGCCATTTGGTGGTATGTGAGATCCCACGCGCTTCAATAAGATGACCAAAGCCATGCCGCAGGAGTAACGTGATCGATGGGGGTCAGCATGAATGACTGAAAAATGAAACCGCATGGATTGGAGAAATGGGAATTGTGGATGAATGCGGTGACTTGTCTTCTGCTCAACTTGAAATTAAGTCCTGATCTGACTTGAAGCCTGAGTGAATTCTTCATTTTTAAAATATGCGAGGTAAAGTATGCTTGCAAAAAGAAGTAGAGTTGAACTACATTGGACACTCGCTATGAGTGTCTTTGGAAAGATCCCGCGAGAGCTACAGTATCTAGTAACAACATCAAATATGCGTATGAGGTCTCTGCCCGTCCAAGCATGCCGCCCTCGCTTCCACACATCTGCATTTCTTCCCAAACCCTGAACCGCGTGACAAATCCTCGTCGGCGAATACCTTTTACTTTTTCATTTTTTGAGGCTTCGAATACAGATTTAGAGCTGTTTGGTAGGAATAATGAGATGAGACACAAATGGCTATAAAAGCGTACCGAACCCTGTTATTGAAGAGGCTTACTGCTTAGCTGCGGTAAGGAAAGTTGTCACAGATGTACCTTATACAGAGTCGAGATCCACTTCACAATCCTCGATTATTTCTACTAATGTGATTTTTCAATGTCAGTGTTATTACTCAAAGATTTTGAAAGTGACACCCCACTATGTCACCAAACCCAACGTAGTAGATGGCTCGAAACGAAAAAGTCCGCAAAGCACACTATACCTACCCGCTCGGTAAACCCTAGTCGCGAAAACACTAATCAACAAATACTCCCGTGTCTACCATCCTCCATGATCAGCTCCAACACGGTATCTTTGTTCCTTTGACGCTACTATTCAGTCATTCAGCCACCAGCGAGTACGACTTCGAATTCTACCTCAGTCTAGGCGTCATTTCAGATTTCGTTTTCGAGTCCTGCGAGATGTACGGACTGCGAGATCAGTATGCCGTTTCAGAGCAGAACCAGGTTTCAGTCCTTTGCCTGGATTGCAGGTTGAGAATCCGCAGCTTTTTGCGGTGGTGGAGGATCAGGAGATGGAAAGTGAGTTTGATGTTTGGAGACGGGGTGTTCAGTGAGGTCACGAAGAGGCTGGTTCTAGTCGAGCCGGGAGTGAGAATGGAGTGGAGGTTTTGCATCGAGGTATGTTATTTTTCGACTACACACTTTTCTACGGTATTCACACTGTCATTTGATTTGAGGATGAGGTTTACGAGTTCAGCGATTCATTAATTTATTGATTTATGAGTTCTGAAGTCTCGTGCTTCGAAATTGTCTTCGTTACCTCTGTATGGGACAGCTTAAAATGCTTCACACTACCTCCTTTGGCTGTCGAAATCTCGAAGACTTGAAGCTTCTGAATCAGTGAATCGAGGTGGAGAGAATTACATCGGAGCAAGGACCAGAAGCTCCATTGAGCCAAGCTTTGTGTAGCTGCTCCGTTGTCTAGAACGCTCATGCACAAAAACCATGCAGGAAGAAGTCCACATTGCAGATCTGATGCAGCGAGCATGAGTCGGCAAGTGGAGGCTCTACTTGGATCTCCTCCGGAACAGTCTCTCTCTCCCAAAATTGTTGCATACATGCCGTATTGTTTTCATATTGAGCATCATTACCTCTATAAGTTAGCGCTCGCTTGAGGATGCGGATTTACATCGGGCAAACATCAAATGAGCTTTGCTAAGGTATCTCCCATTCCTCCAGACGATCTGTGCAGCGGGACGAGCCCGAACCATGCCCCCGTAACATCACATCGCATCACATCACTGCAGCCCACAATCTATTGTCTTATCCACTCGCCCACTCCGCTCCGAGGCCACAGCAGATCCCGTCCATCCCTACGATACCTTCCATATCACTGCAACTCCTGGCGGCCCTGACCACGCAAACCCGCCCAGCTTGCTTTTCACGCTGACCTCGCATTCCCAATGACGTGGTCTGATTGGTCGAGCGCTGCTGTATCAATTGCGAATATGCGCATGGGATCACGGAATCGCACGTGACTGGGTGTTTTGTGCCTATGCCTGCGCGATTACATGTGCAGTGTATCGATTCGGGGAGTTGATAGTCGGAGGGATATGATACTTAAGCAACGAGGGGTCCTCCACGAGGATGGAAGTGGCTTGCTGTCTAATTAGCTCAGCTGGCTAAAGAGAGCCTCAGTCGTCATTTGATAATTGTTAGCCAACGTTACCGGGTCTTGCTGTTTGTTTCTTTTCGCTTGATTTATTGTGGTCACGTCTGTTGTTTAGATAGGCGTACTTGCCCTATAATCAGCTTTGCCTGCATCTATCTTGTTCGCAACCTGCATCGGGCGTGTTCGATGGATGATCCAACCTCCAAAGCAACGCGAACCCGAAAGTGGATTTGACCACCACGGAAGGAACCATCGCAACTAACATACAATACACCACTCTCAGCTCTACTAGAAGCGGAACCAAAACTCGAGCTGGAGTTCTCACCACTTTCTTCCACTCCTCTGTACACGTGGGATTCAGCACTCTAGCAACCACATCCAAACCAGAGCCATACCTCTCACCAGCTTCTCCACCACCCTCAAGCCCAGTTACGATCCCAATTCGCAAGCATGGACAGCCAAGACCAGCACCCAGAGTACTACCAATCCCAATCCCAATCTCAGAGCCCATACTACCCCACCACCTCCCCCTCAACCCAACATACCGGTTTCGTACCCATCTACACCCAACACCACCCGACCCTCTACAAC